>OZ035838.1:17598908-17836992 GCA_964034765.1 Knipowitschia caucasica
TGATTTCAACACCAGAATATACCATGATAGTGCACAGTTGCTTTAGTGCCAGGACTCAAATCCACCAGTAACAGATTCCAACAGCATTTACACAATACACACATAGAGCTATTGGTCCATAGGGGGCAGATGATCAATACTGTCCTTAGAGCCTCCTGCATTGGCAAGGAAAAACAATAACAGTGAGAAAAAAGTGAGACACCTCAGAGGATCAACATTGTCCAAAAAGCTTGTTTGAGCCCTTTATGCTTTTCTTCTTCTCTTTGTGCATTCAGCATAGAAAAGGTTCGAAATGACCATGGTTTATTGATTTGGAGAAAACACATAACTAACTAATCATCTGCACAGAATGATTGATTACATTGTTTTCTGGTAATTATTTTTTTTGCACTTTCAATGATCAATATTTTAACAAAAGTGTAGGAAAGATGAGTTCTTCAGTGGGTCAATTGTTGTCAGGTGCTCATCGGGCTCAGAAGTGAAAAATCACAGGTAAGATTTGAGAAAGGAGCCTCGGATTTCCTTCATTCTCAAATATCATTAATTGAAACCATCTTAATTGTTGGGGGTTATAGTCTTTTGAATAATGAACCATGGTCGTTATTTGGCTTGAAATGATGAAATGTGACACGTGAGGATTTTTGCATAAGTTCAATGGAGACCAGACGTTTACATACGAGTAAGTCATTCAAATTATTGGGACAAAATACCTCTCAATATTGTTACATTGAGACAATAGAAAATAAATGGCGACATAATTTACCTTAAGTAGGTGATTTCTGATCAATTCATTTATTTCTTCTTGGAATGACACACTTTAAAAACAACTCAGACTTGTTCTATACTCAACCTTAAAGGGTCAATAGTATCTCCTTACGAATAGATCAACGACACTTTCAGAATTACCTTCTCAAAAAGGCTCTGGGTGCGCTCTTTCATCTCAGTGGGAAATCACACAAGTATAAGAAACATCATGTTCAAACACTGCGACAGTAGCTCAGTTGGTAGAGCATTGGCCTTCAGGCCTGAAGGTCGTGGGTTCAATTCCCACCTTGACACCTTCTCCACCGACTCCCACTGATGACTGCTGTTGTTGTGTCCTTGGGCAAGACACTTAACCCCACTTTGCCCAAAAGCCCCCACTGAAAGATCAAGGCTATGCTCACACTCAGAGCAGCTGTCCTCCTGTGGACTCACCACCTGCAGAGGGTCAGTGAGGGGCTGGTGCTATGAGACTTGGGTGGCATCTCTGACTGTCACCCCCCTGACCCAGAAATGGATTAAAGGGTAGAAAATGGATGGATGGATGTTCAAACACAGCACAACTATTCCACATCCGGAGGCCAACGGGGAACAATTTGATGACAAAGAGGAGCTGGACGGAAAGGAAGGGGTGCCAGAAGAACCATCACACTCAACAACAAAACAAATGGGGAAGCCAAAGAGAATGTGTTGTAGCTATATCTGTAACATAGTAACAACAGTAACAAGCTCTTCAAATTTTTCAAAACATGTTATTAGGACAGACCTATGTATCGTGTGATATTTAGTTTAGTACAATCTTGCTGTCTATGCCCACTGCCCCTGTCAGACCACGCTGAGGGATTAGCAGCTCCTTTTCTCCCTGCTTTCCCCCCGCCACAGCCAGTGAGGAGAGGGCTGTGAGAGCGACCAATCAGAGCTCAGAAATCTGCTGCGATAAGCCCAAGCTCCTCCATCAGTAACCAAGGGTACAGCAGCAGCGCAGCCTCCCACCAGACCTGGACCAGGACTGGAACCAGACCCAAATAGACCCGGCTCAGACCCAGAGGATCCATATGGTGGATGTTTTCTGGCTCGGCTTGCAATGGCTCATTAAACCATTGTTGTCCTTTCTTCTAGAGACTTCTATGTGCACTGAACTTCACGATGGGGCAATTTGTGTTTACTAGACTTTAGAGAAGTAACTGTATTGTGAAATCAAAGAAACTCAAAGTGCTTTTCAATGGAAGAAAAAGACAACAGCAAAGTAAATAGGGATAAGTGAGCCCATGCGTCCTGGAAAGTTACTTTCACAAAATAAAATAAAAACATAAATATTCACAGTACATGTATTTTTTAAAAGCTGGATAGAAATGTTGATTTTTTTTTAACATAGATTTAAACTTGATTGGGATTGTGTCTTGATTTATTGTTAGTACACAGCATAAGTGACACAACCGAGTCACCAGTCTTAGCTTCCACCAACAGAAAACCAAAACATAAATTGGAAAAGATACTGACTTTGTACATTTGAACATATTTGCACAAAAAGTCTGATCCTTATTTGTCTGAGTGGAACCTTATCTTACTATATTTCTAGTAAGACTGTTGTAGGTGATGTAGGTGTAAAACCAAGCTTGCAGCTGATGTGATGCATATTTTAGTTGCATGTATTATTATTTTTATATCAAGACTCCAGGTATAAACCAGACAAAACAGGAATGACAAAAACAATCATTTGAAGTTAGCACCAAACTTCAAGTGAGAGGCTAGAGTGGGGTAAAACAACAACAGACAGACAACAAGAACGTTCACACAGATGAGCCATTTCTTTGATAATATATTTGTTTTATATTGCACTTTTTTGGACACTCAAAAATGCTTCACGTGTTATTATTCTTTTACATCATACACAGTGGTGAAGAAACATTGTACTCAAAGGTATTGTTGTCATGTGTCAATAATTTTGATTTACAAAACTTGAGATAGCTATTTTACAATACAATCATTCAATTTTTGGTTATTGTGATGTAAAGATTGCATGTACGTGTTGATGTGAAAGATCTTTGTGGCTGTTTTTTCCAGAGACTCACTGGAAAGACTCAAAAACACAAACGCTGTACTTCAGTTTGAAGAAGACAGCTTTAATAAGCAGAACTAAGCTGTCTGCGCTCCGTCCCAGCTCCAGAACATGAGTATACAAAGAGCACGCACCCCTCCCCCTACACTTTCCCTGCCCCTCCCCCTGAGACCAGCAGGTGTTGGGATGAGCCCCCCCCTCCCCCTCAGGACCACCATCCCAAAACAACACCTCACAGCACCCATGGGAGCAGTGGAGTTTGGGCCTCAACCTGAGGAGGTCAGGGATGCAGTGCACTGTGCACATACTGCCAAAGGTGTCTTGGCAACTGAAGCCAAACAGACAAATTGAAACAGAAGCCTTATTCAATGGAATAAGTTCACAAGGATAATGAGCAATTAGGGCCAAATGATGATGTATTACAACAAAAGCAGTTGCAAAGACAACATAGTGTGATAACACCAGGGTCCTGAACTTCAGTGGAGAGGTTCTTCAATTGGATGGGGTTCAGGTATCTCTGGGTCTTGTTCATGAGGGAAGGATGGAGAGTGAGAATGACAGGTGGATAGGTGCAGTGTGTGTCGTGATGAGGCAGTTGTAACAGACTGTTGTGGTGAAGAGAGAGAAGCATCTGCATTCAGAGCTGTATTGTGTGGTGAAGAGGGAACTGATCTGAAAAATTAGCGTTGGGTAATACAATAACCAACCAGTTGCTACTCCACCTCTGCTGCTGTGACCTGAAGGGCTGTTGCTGATCAGTATTATTGTTACCTTTTTATCTTTGCTGCTACTGGACACCTGAAATTCTCCTACAGGGATCAATAAAGTATCTATCTATCTATCTATGAGATAAGAGATCCTTTATTCGTTCCACAGTGGGGAAATGTCAATGTTGCAGTGCATATACAGGACCAAAAGAAGCAGGTTGCAGATACAAGCAGTCCACATGAGCTTCCTCTGAGTGGCTGGGTGCTTCCTTGGAGATAGGGTGAGGAGTTCAGTCACACAGGAGGAGCTCAGAGTAGAGCCGCTGCTTCTCCATCTTGAGAGGAGCCAGTTGTCAGTGGCTCCGGCATCTGTTTGGGATTCCCTGGGGAGGTGTTCCAGGCATGTCCCACCGGGAGGAGACCCTGGGGAAAGACCCAGGACACACTGGAGGGACTATAAAGTCTCTCAGCTGGCCCAGGTACGTCTTAGGATTCCCCCGAATGAGCTGGAGGAAGTGTGTTTGGAGAGGGAAGACGTCCCTGCTTAGACTGCTTTCCCCCCCGACCCGGCAACAGATACAGTGCCTTGCGAAAGTATTCGGCCCCCTTGAACCTTTAAACATTTTGCCATATTTCAGGCTTCAAACATAAAGATATAAAATTTTAATTTTTTGTCATGAATCAACAACAAGTGGGACACAATCGTGAAGTGGAATGAAATTTGTTGGATCATTTAAACTTTTTTAACAAATAAAAAACTGAAAAGTGGGGCGTGCAATATTATTTGGCCCCTTTACTTTCAGTGCAGCAAACTCACTCCAGAAGTTCAGTGAGGATCTTTGAATGATCCAATGTTGTCCTAAATGACTGATGATGATAAATAGAATGCACCTGTGTGTAATCAAGTCTCTGTATAAATGCACCTGCTCTTTGATAGTCTCAGGGTTCTGTTTAAAGCGCAGAGAGAACCATGAAGACAAAGGAACACACCAGGCAGGTCCGAGATACTGTTGTGGAGAAGTTTAAAGCCGGATTTGGATACACAAAGATTTCCCAAGCTTTAAACATCTCAAGGAGCACTGTGCAAGCAATTATATTGAAATGGAAGGAGTATCAGACCACTGCAAATCTACCAAGACCCGGCCGTCCCTCCAAACTTTCATCTCAAACAAGGAGAAGACTGATCAGAGATGCAGCCAAGAGGCCCATGATCACTCTGGATGAACTGCAGATAACTACAGCTGAGGTGGGGATGGTGTGTTCAGGGTGATGAGCTGTGTTGCTTTTACGCCAAACATATCGTTTTGCATTGTGGCCAAAAAGTTCGATTTTGGTTTCATCTGACCAGAGCACCTTCTTCCACATGTTTGGTGTGTCTCCCAGGTGGCTTGTGGCAAACTTTAAACAAGACTTTTTATGGATATCTTTGAGAAATGGCTTTCTTCTTGCCACTCTTCCATAAAGGCCAGATTTGTGCAGTGCACGACTGATTGTTGTCCTATGGACAGACTCTCCCACCTCAGCTGTAGTTATCTGCAGTTCATCCAGAGCGATCATGGGCCTCTTGGCTGCATCTCTGATCAGTCTTCTCCTTGTTTGAGATAAAAGTTTGGAGGGACGGCCGGGTCTAGGTAGATTTGCAGTGGTCTGATACTCCTTCCATTTCAATATAACTGCTTGCACAGTGCTCCTTGAGATGTTTAAATCTTGGGAAATCTTTTTGTATCCGAATCTGGCTTTAAACTTCTCCACAACAGTATCTCGGACCTGTCTGGTGTGTTCTTTTGTCTTCATGGTTCTCTCTGCGCTTTAAACAGAACCCTGAGACTATCAAGGAGCAGGTGCATTTATACAGAGACTTGATTACACACAGGTGCATTCTATTTATCATCATCAGTCATTTAGGACAACATTGGATCATTCAAAGATCCTCACTGAACTTCTGGAGTGAGTTTGCTGCACTGAAAGTAAAGGGGCCGAATAATATTGCACGCCCCCACTTTTCAGTTTTTTATTTGTTAAAAAAGTTTAAATTATCCAATAAATTTCATTCCACTTCACGATTGTGTCCCACTTGCAGTGGATTCATGACAAAAAATTAAAATTGTATATATTTATGTTTGAAGCCTGAAATGTGGCGAAATGTTGAAAGGTTCAATGGGGGGCAAAAACTTTCGCAAGGCACTGTATATTGGAAAATAATGAATGGCTGGATCTCCCATTTCTCATTTGTCTATGTAATGATACAAAGCAATGAGGTACCTTAATCTCAAACTGTCAATTACGCTGTGTTGTGCAAACACACTTTTGCATATTATACTTTTGAGGATTCACATTTTAAGTCGATAGCAGAAGTTATTTTGATCAATCCAAATTATGCAGAGACTCATACTTCACCTTTTCAGCTAAAGCACGATTCATTCCATAATTTATGTAACGGTATTGAATCAAAACTGGTGCGCATCTACAATATAATAAAATCAGTGGATTGGATGAATTGTTTCCTTTAGTTAGTTACAGACTGCTACTATGCTAATAGATACATGCAGGATGGCCAAGAAAGGACTTTCCAGTTACAAATTTCCACCCAATCCATCTGAAAGTTCTCAAATAATAATTTAATCTGCAAAATAAACCTGATAAATAACACAAAAGAGATCAGGATACAGTTAGGAATAGTCATGTGACTTTTAACTAAAACATAGGTGACCCTGCCATCCCCAGGAAAAAACTGGGCTACAAAACATTTTTCTTTTATAAAGATTTCCCACTGATTTCCGAACTGAAATAGTCTTATAAAACTTCTTATGAGACAATTGTCTCATAAGAAGTGAAGAAAGGAAAAAAGTGACTTTTCTTTCAGAAAAGGCTGATCTAAAGATGTGACAAAGGTCAGACGAGTGAAACCAAACGGGAGACTACTCACAGTATTATCATTTTGTATGTGTGCGTGTTAAGACACCTGTGCTTTAAGTTTGGGGCAACTGTGCCGGGAGAAGTAACAGCCATAGCTGTATTATATTGGTAGTAACCTGCAATCTGAAGGAATTATTTCATTTGGATAATTGTAAATAAAACCATGATGAGTCTGATTAAAGCATAGGACTCATCAGCAGAATGAGTTTTGGTATGAGTATGGATTATTACAGTAATACTGATTTGATTTCTGAACACAAACGCCAGGTGGCAGTAATACACCTGTCATACAGCTCACGTGGGCAGCTGTTTGTAAACACAGCAGCGCACATGCTAGCTCCTCGGCTAGCTCCTCTGTAGCGTTAGCTCATGAGTTAGCAAAGCGGCTAAAACAGCATGGAGACTGGAAGTGCACAGCCGTATTTCTTCGGAGATATTGGTAAGATATAACTTATGTTTATGAGCTAATTATAATCTTCTTTACCGGCGGCGCTGCCTTTCTTTTTTTGCCCAGCGCTAAAGCTAACGCTAGCTAGTACCTACACTCGTGTTTAGACCAGGCTACAATGCATACTATGGATTTAACATAACGCGAACTCTTAGTTCAGGAGTTCAGTAATAAGATAGGGCTGTGGCAGCTATGTTTAGGATGGCAGAATGCATAGAGAGACTTTCAGGGGAGTTGTGTTCTTTGCACACTTCTGACCATACAGTAGATTATCTGTGATCAGGAATATGCGTCTCTGCTTCTCAAAATCCCAGTTTCCTTTTACACATAGTTGTATCACATAGTATCTCTGACTTTTGGGATTTGTAGGTGAAATATGCACTCTTTCCCTCATAACTCATCCTAAATATGCAGTCTATGATCCTGACGCAGCGTATCCATGCTCTTGAAGTGTCAAGACCACTCTGGACCACTGACCCGTGTAGACGAACACCTGCAATTGAATGCCATGATGGATAATATTTGCACCATACTTTGAAACATGGCACACACCTGTATCAGTCGCACAGAGTTTATAGTACCTTATAACACTGTTATTTCAAAGGGGATTAAAATTCAAATGTATAAAGTACAGTATAGACCTGGTTGTTTACTTTAGTCTGTGATAGGGGTTGTGAAATTTAGATAAAGGATCTATTGTGATACATTTGCACTGAAAAAACCTTGAAATAGATTGAGAGTGTCGACATGGCTTCGCTGAAAAAAATCAAATCCTAAATATCAATGTAAGTAATATTTTAAGCTAACACTAACAGTCCTCATGAGATGTTTTAATTTCATCTCTTGGGTGAATACGTTTGGGTACCCCTGGTCTAGAAATTCTTATTGTTATAAATTACTATTCTAACTTGAAACAGGTGATGACAATGTCAGGACACAAAAAACATTGTCTTGAAAACATGAGCGACCTCAATTGTACTCAGAGTCCTGTTACAGTCTCACATAGGAAGGGTTCTCTGTGTTTGCCCACAGGCTGCTGGTCTGAGCGCACAGAGGTCCACAAAGCTGCCTATGAAGGCGCCGCGTCTGCCCTGCGTCAGCTTATTGAAGGTGGTGCCTCGGTGAATGTGGTGGCGGTGGACTCCATCACCCCGCTGCACGAGGCCTGTCTGAGGGGACAGGTGCAGTGTGTGGAGCTGCTGCTGGAGGCCGGAGCTCAGGTCACAACACACACATGGACACATGCACTCTTGAAAGTACACCTTATTGTTCCGTATGGGAATTTGACCCCTCCATAGATCCACTTTACAACATTGTGTCCACACAGGGCGCACCATGTATTGGCTTCGAGCCCAGTATCAGCGCTGGTTGATTTCAAATTCATTTACAGCAAAAGTCACAGCGCCTTTTTATTAATACTAAAGCATTTTTATTGGTTTGATAAAGTTCCAATAAATCAACTCCCAAGTCCAGAGTAACCAGGGGCCTTGCATATGCATTCAGTGTGAACATTCAGCAATCTTACATATGTTTTAAAGGCCATTTAATGTACTAAAATACTGTATGAATATGCACTCCCCACTTTTCACTTTTCTGTTTTTATATTTAACAGTTCAATAAAAAACAGTTTAGTTATTATTGTAGTTATTGTGGTTATTGTTGTAAACATGGAAACATGTGCAAAAGTGGTGCCACTGCATATAAAATAGAGACATTATTTGTTGAAAAAAATAATTAAATGAAAAGACAAGACACTGTTGATGCCACTCTCATCAAAAGAGTCAAGTACACATTAGTTGGCTGCTGGTTCCAAGCTCTGCTCCTCTCCAGTGTTATACAAAGGCACTTTGCATGCCTAGTGGAGAAGTTATTTTAGCACCAGTGCTGAAGGCTGACTGAACAAACAGTAGGAACTGGTGTGATTGTGTTTCAACATGTTCTCCACCTCCCCCTTGTACCTGATCCCTGTGTAAGAGTGTCGTTGTGGTCCTGATTTGCAGGTGGAGGCCCGGAACGTGGACGGCAGCACCCCGCTCTGTGAGGCCTGTAGCAGCGGGAGTCTGGAGTGTGTGCGTCTACTGCTGAAACATGGAGCTAAAGCGAATCCAGCGCTGACGTCTCGCACGGCCTCCCCACTGCACGAGGCCTGTATGGGAGGTACGCAACGTATGCAAAACACTGCTTCTCTGGTTGTTACAGAAGCCATATAACAATAAGAATAAGAATAATCACCAATCAATCACTTACTTATTGACCGGTCGTAAATACCGTTCAACCAGGGCCGGCCCTAGGCCATCAGGCGCCCCAGACAAAAATATATCATGGCGCCCCTTGCACACTTGTAGAGGGCATCACAGTACAATACAATACAATACAATTTATTCTTGTATAGCCCTATATCACAACAGTATCATCTCAGAGACTTAACAAAACCATTGAAATCACCAACACAGATCAGAGAATCTACAGTTAAAGGAATAGTTCACCGTTTTTACATACTGACAAATGTTCTTACCTTACCTTAGACTAGTTAATACGTACCTGTCTGGTCTTAGTCCGTGTGCTCTGTCATGCAAACGGAGCAAAAACGGGAGCACAACCGCAGCCTCCTCTGTATATTTTGTAGCACCAAAAGGTAGCTCCCGCTAGAAGCTACCAGAGGTGGGACAAAGTCATTGTTTAGCAAGTCACAAGTCAGTCTCAATTCATTGCCCTCAAGTCCCGAGTCAAGTCACGAGTCAAGACAGGCAAGTCCCGAGTCGAGTCCAAGTCAAAGGCCAACAAATCTCAAGTCAGTCCCAAGTCCTACGGTTTGACTTTCGAGTCCTCTCGAGTCTTTTTGACCGCGATTTGTTTCTTGTTGGTCTCCACGTACTTTTGTAGGCAAACAAAATAATGTTAGGAATCATTTTGCTGGTGCATTCTCGTTGGTCTCTGACCCATGGACTAACAGTTTGTTCCATGTGGTTGGCTGCTGGTAAATCAAAACTATCTACGTGATCTAATTGGATGTTGTGCCAGATGCAGGCTCAGTTACACATGCACAGACCACACATAAAATCAGAGCAGTCCGTGTAAACATACTTTTTATCTTTGGGGTTTTTAATGGGAAGTAGCAAGTGCAGCATATATGAATATGAGTATTGGGCTAGGACCTGTATCTATATAATCAGTTTAATGTCCGTAGTGGTTATTGTTCCAAAGGACTGAAGGGACCAATGGAGGGGAAGGAACCTGGCCTGTATGAACTGGGCCAGCATTAGTAATATCTCATAATTACCAATATATCATTACATAATAAAATGTCTCATATAAATTAATTCAATCAGTCAAAGCACTGATTCTCATATCAATGCACCATAAACAATAGTGCAAATATTAATCTAGCTTAGTGCACATAATCAAAACAACTATCTAATGTATGCAAACTTTAGCAGGAGGAGCACAGCAAAAACATACTCATAATAATAGGCCTCGGCGCGCACACAGAAAAATATAAGAAAGAGCTAACAGAGCAGCGCAGGCTAGCGCTAGTTTGACTCACCAGTTCCTCTTTAAAACACGGCACACAGTGTGACAACTGCGTCGATTCAATTGTATGAGGCGCCTGTAGTGAAAGCATATCAATTACGGTTTGTAGAACAAAATATGACGTTAGGTTGCGATAAATACCTGCAGCTCGCTCATTTCCAGCTCCCCTACGACAACACACCCACCGGTGAATGCAGTCCGCTTGTTTAGGGAAGTGTTGCTGCGCGAACTGCGGGGAACTCACGTTCGAACTCTCGCGCGAGCGCTACAACTACCGCGAGGCTTTGTTTCTTCAGAGACGGCATAGATAGAAAGAGAGATGCGGAGAAAGGTAAAAATGGCCCGGGTTACGCAAGTCTTTGCAAGTCAATTGGCGCAAGTCCAAGTGAAAGTCAGAGTCATTGATGTTAAAGTCCAAGTCGAGTTGCAAGTCTTTTTATATTTGGTCAAGTCGAGTCTAAAGTCATCAAAATCATGACTCGAGTCTGACTCGAGTCCAAGTCACATGACTCGAGTCCACACCTCTGGAAGCTACCAAACTCTTCCAAGTGTTCCCTATTAAATGTATATAGTTACGTGACGTGTTACACTGCAAAGTATAGTAACACAGAAATGTAACAGTTGATTTTCTCAGCGGATAAAACGGGTACTATATTGTGAGGCGTAGTAATCTGAGGGGCGCTACGTCCGCGCACTAACTTCTCTCCGGAGACTTCTCTCTCGCTCACTTCCGTCAATAGAAGCAGCGTGACTTGTAGTACACACAGTAGCAGCGAGAGAGAAGTCTCCGGAGAGAAGTTAGTGCGCGGACGTAGCGCTCCTA
Source organism: Knipowitschia caucasica (assembly GCA_964034765.1). Taxonomy (NCBI): domain Eukaryota; kingdom Metazoa; phylum Chordata; class Actinopteri; order Gobiiformes; family Gobiidae; genus Knipowitschia; species Knipowitschia caucasica. The sequence goes on from OZ035838.1 coordinate 17,610,155, forward strand.
ACTTCTCTGCGGACGTAGCGCCCCTCAGATTACTACGCCTCACAATATAGTACCCGTTTTATCCGCTGAGAAAATCGACTGTTACATTTCTGTGTTACTATACTTTGCAGTGTAACACGTCACGTAACTATATACATTTAATAGGGAACACTTGGAAGAGTTTGGTAGCTTCTAGCGGGAGCTACCTTTTGGTGCTACAAAATATACAGAGGAGGCTGCGGTTGTGCTCCCGTTTTTGCTCCGTTTGCATGACAGAGCGCACGGACTAAGACCAGATAGGTACATATTAACTAGTCTAAGGTAAGGTAAGAACATATGTCAGTATGTAAAAACGGTGAACTATTCCTTTAAGACACAGAAAATAAACATTCGCATTGGTCCATAAGGAGACCAATGTCTATGAATGTTGATAAATGTTCATGGACATTGGTCACAGTGAACATGTGTGCAGTGAAAGTAGTCGCAAAACTCTTTCCGATTTAAAAACAATTAAGTTTAAAATGTGCATTTTGGCAGCTCATCCCCGTTGCTTCTCTTTCCACTTTTACGTAAGAAACAGCCAAAAGGGGCCACTCGCTGTTATTCGGTGTATTCTAATATTCCAGTGTCTCCCATGTCGCGAGGGTATTGCAGGGGGGCCGTGAGAGGTCATACATTTTTTTTTAAATATATCTATTGTAAGTTAAATTTATAAAAATTTTTTTGTAAAATTAAAATATTTGTGTTCATTATTTGACTTGAATAATCAAATTGTAATCATTTTTGTATCACAAAATGGGGTGCGTCATTTACATTTTGGGGGGGGGGCGCGCAGACCCGTCAGATTTTTAAGGGTGCCGCGGCGTTATTGACTTTGGGAATGGCTGTAATAGTCAAAGGGGTTGTTAAACTTGGGGTTAACTGGTTAATCTTGGTTCAGATTCAGTCCTGGCTCAGTCCTGGCTCAGAACTGGTTCACAGCAGCTCACCGCTTTATTTACTAAACATGATGGAAATGCATCATTCTTTCTGCTATTTAAGACGCGCCCTGTCGACGCTCGTCGCGCACATATTCTCCGCCCGCTGCGTAGTGTCTGCTTCTGTGTCAAATAGGATTCTGTAGAGAGTCATAACTCTGTCAATACAGACTGTTTTTGAACTCTTTAAAGATCAAACCAGAGCTTAGACTCTCAACTATCCATGGGCTGCATGTCTCTGTTCATACCTCTGCTTTGAGCCTGTTTTCCACTCTCTTCAATGTTTATTGGCTGCACCTGACGGCTTGGACTGCCAAAAACACCAACCTTTGACCAAAAACACGTCCACCTATGTTTCACACTTTCTGGGATGCGCGAGGCTGCCCCTCCCCCACCGACTCACCTTGGTTGAGGGCAGCTGACAGCAGCAGGGTTCAATGATGAAGATTTTTAAGGCAAGGCAAGGCAAGGCAAGTTTATTTATATAGCACAATTCATACACAAGGCAATTCAAAGTGCTGAACAAAACAAGAAAGCATTAAAATCATAATCACAGAACATTAAAAAGAAAGATACAAATATAAAATCCCTCAGTTGTATGCACAGCTAAACAGAACTGTCTTTAACCTGGTTTTAAACATTGTCAGAGAGGAGGCCTGTCTCACATCTTCAGGAAGACTGTTCCAGGTTTTAGCAGCATGAATCTGAAAAGCAGCCTCCCCATGTTTAGTTCTGACTCTGGGCACTAACAGGAGTCCAGTCCCTGTGCTCCTCAGAGTCCGGGCTGGTTCATATGGGACTAACATGTCACTAATATATTTTGGTGCGAGGCCATGGAGAGACTTGTACACAAGCAGAGCTGTTTTAAAGTCTATTCTCTGAGCCACAGGAAGCCAGTGCAAAGACCTGAGGACTGGACTAATGTGGTCGTACTTCCTGGTTCTTGTCAGGACTCGAGCTGCTGCATTTTGAATGTACTGCAGCTGTTTTACAGCCTGTTTGGACAGACCTGTGAGCAGGCCATTGCAGTAGTCTAACCTACTGGAGACAAATGCATGGATAAGAATCTCCAGGTCTGCTTTAGACACTATGTTTTTGATCCTGGCAATGTTTTTTAGATGGTAAAAAGCTGCTGATGTTACTGATTTGATGTGGCTATTAAAATCTAAGTCTGAGTCCAGTATTACCCCTAGATTTCTGACCTTGTTTGAAGGTTTTAGGGAGAGAGACTGTAGGTGACAGATGACGCTCTCTCTTTGTTTCTGGGGACCAAAGACAATCATTTCAGTTTTGTCTGCGTTTAGCTGAAGGAAGTTGTTTTGCATCCACCCACTGATCTGTTGGATACAGTGAAGGAGTGAGTCCACTGGTCCATGTTCTCCTGCAGTCAGTGAGACATAGATCTGAGTGTCGTCTGCATAGTTATGATAGGAAACTTCGTTTTTGCGTATTAATTGACCTAACGGCAGCATGTAGAGATTGAACAGAAGAGGTCCCAGGATCGACCCCTGTGGGACTCCACAGGTCAGGGCCATATGATCTGAGACACAGTTTCCAATCTCCACAAAGTACTTCCTGTCCTCAAGGTAAGACCTAAACCAACTTAGGGCGGTGCCAGCGACTCCAACCCAGTCCTCTAGTCTCTGTAAGAGGATCTCATGGTTGACAGTGTCAAAGGCAGCACTTAGATCTAACAAGATTAAGATTGAGACTTTGCCTGCGTCAGTGTTCAGCCGGATATCGTTTGTAACCTTAACAAGAGCAGTCTCAGTGCTGTGGTGGGGTCTAAAGCCGGACTGAAACATATCAAATGAGTTGTTGATTATAAGAAATCTAGTAAGCTGTAGGTAGACAACTTTCTCAAGGACTTTCCCCATAAATGGCAGATTTGAGATGGGACGATAGTTGTTAAGTACCGTAGCATCGAGACTGCTCTTTTTTAGCAGGGGCCTGATGACTGCAGTTTTCAGGGCCTTTGGGAATATTCCAGAATGAAGGGACATGTTTACTATCTGTGTGAGTGAAGGTAACAGACTGTGAACAGTCAGAAACAGTACACAAGCTGCATGTCAGAACAGATCTCTTCAGAAATCTAGTGGGTAGTTACATCCAGAGCTGCATGTGGAGGAGACAATCAAACTGTCATTGAAAAAATGTGATTATCTCGTTTTGGACAGGGGGGTTTGTTTTAATCATATTACTGTTGAGAAGGTGCAACGCAGATTGTTGCTGCAGCCTTCAATCATTTCAGAAAAATACCTTTCTCTCGTACTACGTAGCACCCGGTTAAACTCGCACAACTTATCTTTGAAGATCTCGTAATCAACCTGGAGGTTGGACTTGCGCCACTTCCGCTCGGCCCTCCGGCACTATCTCTTTTGTGCCCTGACCGAGTCTGCTTTAGCCCACGGCGCCTTCTGCTTATTTTTCACTATTTTAACCTTCACAGGGGCAACGGTATCCAGAACATTCAAAACACTAGAGGTGAGAGAGTTAAACAGTTCATCTACAGTAGAATACGATGCATTCTCAAAGTTTATCATTCCCATAAATAGTTCACTCGTATTTTCATTTATGTGTCTTCTTCGTACAGTTGCAGAGTCCACTGGTGGTTTGTTAGTGAAACACATGTCAAAAAAAACACAGAAATGATCCGAAAGAGCAACATCAACCACGTTTACATTTGAAATATTTACCCCCTTAGTAACTAACAGATCTAGAGTGTGCCCTCTGCTGTGGGTGGGGCCACTCACATGCTGTGTGAGATCAAAGGATTCAAGTACAGAACTCAGCTCATTTGCATTTCTGTCATCAACATTATCCACATGAATATTAAAATCACCTGTAATAACCAAACTATCAAAATCTGTGCATACAACTGAAAGCAACTCGGTAAAATTATCAATAAAACTGTGACATGACTGCGGTGGCTTGTATAGGACAATGAAGAGTATTGGAGGAGATTGTTTTTGTTGTATTTTAAAAGACACATATTCAAATGATGAAAACTTCCCAAGAGACATTCTATGGGAGACAAAGTGGTCTCTAAAAATGGCAGCTTAGCCTCCTCCTTTTTTGTTTTCCCGTATTTCAGATTCAAACTTGAAATTTGGTGGTGATGCTTCTATTAAAACTGCATTTCCTGAATTTTGATCAAGCCAAGTTTCAGCCATGAACATAAGATCAAGATTATGAGAACAAATAAAATTATTGATTAAAAAAGACTTGTCCACAAAGAGATCTGACATTAAGCGTAGCAAGTTTCAAAGTTTCAGTATCAGCGGTTGTGGTCGGCTGATTCTTACACGGAACAAGAATTAGATTTTCCAGATTAGACTGATTTTAACTCCAGATGTTTTTCTGTAATGTATTCTTTGTGTTATCACTAAGGGAATGGCACAGGTGGCTTCATGACAGGGCTCCAGCCGGGTCTCTCCTCTAACTAGACTGCCAGTGGCTGCGAAGCAGAGACCCTGTGCTTCCTAGTGTTTAGAGAAAAGAGGGGAAGGGGAAGGCGGGGGAGGAGGATGGAGAGGTGGGTGGCTTTTGGTTGTTGAACGAGGGGGGCAGGGAGGTGGAGGGGTTTTTTGGTGATGAGTTTGGGCCGGGGTGGGCTGAGGCAGAGGTTTTGGGTGTTGAACGAGGGGGAAGTGGGGGTGGAATCATGAGGTTGGGGGAGGGATTGGCTGAGGTGGTTTTTGTAGGTGAATTGGAAACCCTAGGTGGTTTTGGAGGTACATATGGGGAGTGGTTTAGCATGTTGGACAGGACTTTAGATCTAGCTAATATGGGTGTGAGAGGAATAGTCTTCATCGCCGATTTTATTAGCCCTGCAGAGTGTTCAGGTAGGTCTAACAGTGAAGGCGGGGATGAAAAACAAAGGGACGTTGTCCCCATTCTCTCTTGATGGAGTGGACGTGGCAGGGGGACCCAAGACAGGTCCATGGGAGGTGGCGAGGGAGTCTTTGATGGAGGGGCAGGTGGTTGAGGAAACCCCAGCACAGGCCTGTCTGCTGTAGGCTGGGGTGAGGATGGGGGCTTCAGAGGCGCTGTAGATGAAGAAGGCGTGGCTGCTTTGGAGCAGGCTAGGGATGAGGATGTTGGTGGTGGTGGTCGTGCTGCTACTGGTGATGATGCAGCTGCTGCTGGTGATGATGCAGCTGCTTCTGATGCCAGTGGAGGTGTTGAGATCCTTTGAGGCGGTGATGGTGTTGAGATCCTTCGAGGTGGTGGTGGTGTTGAGATCCTTCGAGGTGGTGGTGGTGTTGAGATCCTTTGAGGTGGTGGAGGTGTTGAGATCCTTCGAGGTGGTGGAGGTGTTGAGATCCTTCGAGGTGGTGGAGGTGCAGAGACTTTTAGAGTCGGCTTCCCTCCCTTTCGATGGCTGCACGCTCGGCAGGCTGAGGTCTCAGGGCAAAAGAAAGGAAATCCATCAACACTTTTACTCCGTAAGTGTTCAGATGTGGCCCTTTCCCTTCAAAAAGCTCATGCCTATTCCAGAACAGATTAAAATTCTCAATGAAGGCAAGTCCTCTGCGTGAACATTCGTTGAGTAGGAAAGTATTTAGCTGATACAGGCGACTGAATTTCATTTGCTTCCCGTCCACATTTGGTAGTGGGCCACTGATAACGATTGTTGCGTCCATTTTAGCAAGGTCGTCCAATAATAGAGAGTAATCCCGTTTCAACTTTTCACTTGTGTTGTCATAGATGTCTACTGCCCCCACGTGGATCAACAATCTTTTTACCCCGCCGGTCTCAGACAGAAGCCTCGGAGCCAACCGCCTTATCTCATCCACTTTATTGAGTTTATAGTAGGGATGTAAATCGGTGACCGTTTAACCGGTGGTGGTTGACCGTCACAGCGTTAACCGGTCAAAGCTGTCGGTTAAAAACGAGAAAAAGGGGAAGGGGAGGGGAGGTCTTTTCATAACGCTATTTTAAGCCCTATTTGCACGTGTAATGAGCGGGTCCGTATCTAGCTGTGTGCGCCAATGTATCAGTAAACTCCGGGCTGACTCTCTCGCCGCACGCGCCACATATGCACGCACACATGCACACGCACACATGCACACGCACACACGCGCGCACAGACACACTAGCACACACACACTTTCGATACGTAAACATCCACACGCATCATCTCTCCCCCTCTGTTAAACCTAGTGTATACCGTCTGCTAGTTGCACACTGGTGCGATTCAGAACTACATTGGAGCTTATATTTACACACACATACACACATGCATGTATTGTACACACACACATACCGGTCTGTCGCGCTCCTCTGTCACACAGCCAAAAAGAATCCTCGCAAATACACTGCTCCAGTCAAACCACTTGAAACATGTTTGTGCTGCTGGTCCTAATTGGCATCAGCTCCACAGACATCACTTTTAAACTTTAGCGGAGACCTGCGAGACGCGGCTCGTCACTTGCTGCTCTGACCTAGTGAACAAAAGACTGCTCTCTTTTTGCTTAAAAATGCTTCAACCCGCAGCACAGCAGAATGGGAAGATTAAAGCAGTTCTCTGTGCTCAAAGGTGCCGAAGTTGTTGTGGGTTTTGGCGCCGCTGTCTCGGCTCTGATCCAGTAGAACGTATAGCTGCTCTTATGAGAAGTATGCGGCTTGAAATGGCTGTTATTTCAAATAACTAATTTAAACAATGCACACCGGTTAACTCGGTTTCAACCGGTTAATGAGGCCTCGGTGGTCCGGTCATGAAAAATCATAGTTTTTTTACATGAAAAATCATAGTTTTTTACATGAAAAATCATAGTTTTTTACATCCCTAGTTTATAGTATTTAAAGTTTTTAATCTTATGTGATGGGAAACACTTATTGCACCCCCATACTGCAGATGGCCTGTTATACACAGGGGTGCACATAATTTTTTCAGTGAGGTTCTCAGATGAGTACCAGGAGATGGTGTTTGGTACTCACTCCATTTGTCGCGTGGTTCTTAATGGAGATTTTATACTTGCTTTTTTTAATGCTAAAGTTTAGATCAACTCAGATAATCCACTCAATCCAAGTCAAATAATTACTCACAGGTCTCTTTCCTAAAAATGCAAAACAAAACAAAAAATCAAACAATGTTCTGTTTGATAAAACAGGCGAGCTCGGAGTCCAGTGCTTAGGTGGAGTTAGTTAGTTAGTTCACACTGACACATAGGTCACCTTTAAGTTTCAAGTTACCTCCTCTGTAACCAGCCGCAGACTTTGCCAAACACGGCTGTGTGTGTGTGTGGCACGTGCGGCATGAAAGTCAGCCTTTAGTATAATACTATATACGCGCACGTAGCCAGAGACGGACCGCTCCGTCACACTGGCATTGCACCACGCACCCCTATAGGGAGGAGCGCCCCACTGAAAAGGACTGGTCTATGGTCTATGTGAAGTACGCAAAGGCGCTTACTAACTCAAGTGATAGTACGCATTTCTGATATTTGTCGCGCATGCGTACCTGCGTACCTCTTATGTGCATCCCTGGTTATACAAATATGGTTTGATTGATTGATTGATTTTCTGATGATGTCTTGTTCCTGGCTCTTTGCTCAGGGAACTGGGAGTGTGTGGAGCTGCTGGTTTCCATGGGAGCAGCTCTGGAGGCCTACGACATGTACCACGGCACTCCGCTGCATGTGGCCTGTGTGAAGGACCACGCCCACTGTGTGAGAGTGCTGCTGCAGGCAGGTCTGTGCCCTGTCCTCTATCCTAACCAGGCCTGTCATACTCTATTCTATTATGTATCTTTTGATACATAAACAATATGAGTGTAGCGTTTGAAACAGTGAAGCCATATAGTGGACGCTTGCGGTAAATAGATCCATGAGAATAGGTGCAATTAGGAACTTATACTGGGTTAAAAGTGCAAAATACAACAGGACAAATAATAACAGTATTTTAGCAGGAATAAGGCAAGAGAAGGTCCTGGGTTCAAATCCTGGTCGGAACGGGGTATTTCTGAGTGGAGTTTGCATGATCTCCCCGTGCTTGCATAGGTTTCCTCCGGGTACTCCGGTTTTTCTACCTCTAAAAACATGCACACTAGGTTAAATCCTCCAGCTCCGATAGTCCTGACCAAGCCGAGCATCAACATCTGGAGATGGGTTCCTGGGCGCTGTACTACGGCGACCACCGCTACTGAGGTAAGCATTAGCGGCATCAGGATGGGTCAAATGCAGAGGATGAATTGCCCTGTGGGGTTCAATAAAGTGCACCTTTACCTTTACCTTTACCTTTAGATACAAGAATAGAGCAAGTCAGGGAGCAAGGTCTAAAAACTGTGTGGCTCCACTCCACTCTCCACACTGTGGCCTGGTGCCAGAATCCTGGAAAAAGTTACCGAAAGAGCCACAACATTCAAATTTCAATAAAATATAAAAATAAAAAAAATGAAATATTCAAAATATATTAAAAACGCAAAACTGTTTAGGCTCCTACAATGAGTTCAGATCAAAACAAAACCGTACTAAACAAAAAGAAGACTGATATTTCAATTACTTATATTTAACTATTTAACTTTAAATTCCAAGTTGGGTTCAACAATATTAGCCAAAGTTTTCATTATTCCTTTTAGTTTGGAATTCCAAGATGATTTATTCCACAACGAATCAGACGTGTGTGTTTTCGTCAGGAGCCAAAGTGAACGCGGCCCGAATGCACCAGACACCGCTGCACCACGCGGCAAAGAACCACAGTGAGGAGGTGATCCGCCTCCTGCTGGAGCACGGAGCCAACGTCTACGCCAGAGACCAGCACGACCGCAGCCCCACGGACTACACCCGGCCTGGGACGCCCTCCTCACGGCGCCTGCACCACCACCAGAGTGAGTACAACCTGCCCACGGTCACACCTCAGCTCCACATTTAAGAGTAAGATGAAGAGATCCTTAATTGGTCCAACAGTGAGGAAATGTCAGTGTTGGATCACCGGTTACAGAACAGTAGGAATGAGGAGCAAGATAACAAGATAAGTGATCAATAACTCTACTAAATAAAATAAAATAAAGTCCCTTTTTTTAGCATAATAAAAAGCAGGTACGTACAAGCATATATTTGAACAGTTTTAGAAGGATTTGGAACAATATCAGAAAGAGTTGTTATGTACATGTACTTAATCATTTGTTTTGTATGGAAGCCCGTTTCCGCCATGTAAAAAAAAAAAAGCATACAGAAAGTCAAAATTTTGAGTTTAAAACTTAAAATTACGACTTTTAAAAGTCAACATTTCGACTTTAAAAGTCAAAATTACGAGTTTTCAACTGCGCATGTGCAGTTGAAAACTCGTATGTGTTGTTGTCTGGAACGGTCTCTGGACATCCTTCACCTGCAGATTATGTGAAGATATTGCTGACAGTGACCACTGCATCCTTGAAGTAGCCAGAAATAATGTTGTTTGATTGATTCTGTAAAATCAATTAAGCCCCAGACCGCGGTCGTAGGACGCAGGGGGGAGCTGTCTTTTTATTTATTTATGTTAAATTCAATTTACATATATACAACATTTAAATCAAACGACTTATTATTTCGACATAGTAACAAATAATGTGAGCAATATGTTTTTACAATAAATCAAAGGAAAATGAGCCATCGAGACATTCCAATCCAATCTGCTGTAGACCACTCTGACCAGACGATGACGCTGAGAGGGGTCTACACGGAGCGAGTCTTTCCACGGCTGAAATTATGCGCTTTCTACGTGTTGAGTACGGGGTTTTATTCATGCATCTATAATGGGTTTAACTCCCTTTTCAAAGACCCTCACTGTTATCTGCAGAGTTATTTCTCCGGATTGTTGCTAAAAGAGTCGTGGGCTTTATTTTGTCACAATACAATAATCAGACAAGGTACTTATTCCCTGTATGTCTCTGTGTTCTTGCTCATACGCTAACAACTTTACCACACGCTCGCTCCATCAGCTCACCCCCGCGTGCACGCAAACACGTCACATACTCTTCAATGCACTGATCGCAATTCCAAAAGGGTAATATTGTCAGTGCCCGTGACTGTGGTTCTCCTGCCTCTGTCTGTGGTTTACCTGCCTCTGTCTGTGGTTCTCCTGCCTCTGTCTGTGGTTCTCCTGCCTCTGTCTGTGGTTCTCCTGCCTCTGTCTGTGGTTCTCCTGCCTCTGTCTGTGGTTTACCTGCCTCTGTCTGTGGTTCTCCTGCCTCTGTCTGCGGACCTCTCTCACTGTCCTGTAATCGCGAACGGTCTCTGTCAGTCACAATATCATTCACTGCATTTCTGGTGCATCCATCGATAGCCGTGAAACTGACCAGATGTCACCAGTTGATGCTCAATGACTTTGAACAGCCACATGTGTTTTATTATTAATCTTCCACAGTCCGTTTAGGATAAACTAAATAGAGGCTTCTGAAGCGGATTCTAATCATAAACGGAGAAACCGTTTGCATTTTAACGCGATTACTACCACAACATTATTGCTGCTACTTCATGGATGTGGTCACTGTCTGTAGGAAAAATCTTCACATAATCTGCAGGTAGAGGATGACCCATGGTCATGGATCTATAACAGGGATGACCAGAGACCGTTCCAGACAACAACACATACGTTTTTAAAGTCAAAATGTTGACTTTTAAAGTCGTAATTTTGACTTTTAAAGTCGTAATTTTGACTTTTAAAGTCAACATTTTGAGTTTTAAAGTCGTAATTTTGACTTTCTGTAGGCTTTTTTTTTTTACATGGCGGAAACGGGCTTCCATAGTTTTGCTATCATCTCTATAAAAAAAACAATAAATCGTCTAACCTCTCTGTCTAACCTCTCTGCTCTGGAGCGATCGTCACACACACACGTCAGACCACATGGAAGCCTTTACAATGCACTATGGCCCTAAAAGGAGTTTAGTGTGATTCTACTATGTTTTTGTCTTATTCTCTAAAAGACCCACATTTCGAAACATTGTTTTTCTGTCATGCAATCACATAAGTCACTGCTATGTGTCAAAAAATTCATTGAGAAACAAGTGCTGTGTTAGCAATAAACACTATGATGCATTCATTGAACTAATATACAAGGTTGTCTATGTTTCTGCATCTGTCCAGACTCAAATGAAGCAAAAATCAAATAAATATTGTTTCAGAATAGACTTAGGCCACCAGGGGTATGCCTACCTGCTCTGCTCTCAAAGAAAAGTATGTAGCAAAGGCATCAGAATCAGAATCGGATTTACAAAATGGTAAAGTATAAATGTGTTTGAAGCTCATCTTTGCATCTGTGGATATTTGAATGCATTGTTGACATTCTGAAGGTGATTTTGACAAAAGGATTACTTTCATTTAACCTGAGTTTGGAGATTTTTCTCAACAAAAATGAGTTCAGTTACTGTATGCCACTGTATGTTTGAATTGCTGAGGATCCAGGACACTCCACCTCTAAACAATATTAATGGACTTTATCAACACTTATGGACATTGGTAATCTGCTCCTTATATACCAAATACGTCATGGTAGCTCTTATTGACCTTACATCAATGCTGAAAGTTAATTGTAATATTTGACACTTGTGGTTTATGAAACCCTATTTGTTGTCTAGTTTGTGTTTTGTGTGATTGAACGTGTGTGTGTTTGTGTGTAGGCACTCCCCTCAGCCTGCAGCAGCTCAGCCGTCTGTGTGTGAGGAACCAGCTGGGACCTAGAGCTCCGAGGGCCATCACACAACTGCACCTGCCCAAGATCCTCATCCACTACCTCTGCTTCCACTGAGCCCAACGGTACCACACCACCACAACTAGGACCAGGGCTAGGACCAGGGCCGAGACCAGGAACAGAACCAAGACCAGGACCGGACCAGCATGTATTTAAATGGGTTTCAACTAAATGTAACTAAACGTTACATGCAGGGAAATTATGATTGACCGGAGTGTACGGATGGCTAAGTCCAGGCTAGTCTAGCCCTAAATCACTGTTGAATTTGCCAACACAGATAAGAGAATCAAACAGTTCAAACACAGGAAATGCAATGATTTAAAAACACATTGGTATTGGTCCATAAGGGACAGATGACCAATGTCTATGTCTATTGTTGATAATTTCGTTGGATGTCGAGCGTCCTGGATCATCAGGACTGTCCTAATGTCCTGTTTCTGTCTCCTTGAGATATGAAGTCTCTGTGACGGAGGCCAAGAACAGGTCTGTAAAACTGGCCTTCCTTTAAAATCTATGAACTGTGTACATTTTAAATAGATTTAAGTATTTATCTTTATTCAAAAGTGTCTTATTGTTTTAGAGATTATTTTTGGGATCATTGGGCCTCATTCACGAACGGTTCTTAGGAACAGATGTGTACGTAAATCCTACTTACGCGGTTTTTACGAAGAAAGTGGCATTCACGAATATTTCTCGTAACCAGAATTTCTCTTGGGCAAGTACAAATCCTACGAGTCCTCAGGAGCACTCGTACGCATTCAGTGCCGACATGTTCACACGCCGGGGTTGTCCTCTTTGGTGAAGTTGAATAAAAATACAACATTCCAGTGATATGTCCGTCATATCGATGTATGTATTTATTTATTTGTAGTAATCTTTATTAGTAATCTTTATTTATATACCGCCTTTTTCACTGCAGATCTGGCCTACTTTTTAATTCATTTTGAAATGAAATGTGCCAACGCTTTATCAAATACATTGGAAATCTTGCCGTGTATTAGTGACCCTTCCTATTTATAGGGGGCATTTCTTTATCCACGGGCCACAGAACAACGGCATATATACTGCTGCTGCAGGAGGTTACTGGGTCCGCGCTGAGTCTCTGCGCTGGTCTCTCCCATGGATCTATACTGGTCTGCACTGGTCTCTCCCATGGATCTAGACGGGTCTGCACTGGTCTCTCCCATGGATCTATACGGGTCTGCACTGGTCTCTCCCATGGATCTAGACGGGTCTGCACTGGTCTCTCCCATGGATCTAGACGGGTCTGCACTGGTCTCTCCCATGGATCTATACGGGTCTGCACTGGTCTCTCCCATATACGGGTCTGCACTGGTCTCTCCCATGGATCTATACTGGTCTGCACTGGTCTCTCCATAAGGGTCCGTGCTGCATGCTCCTGGATCCATACGGGTCCGCGCTGGTCTCTCAAGTCTGGTCTATGCGGTCTATCTTCGGTCCGCGCTGGTCTCTGCGCACCGGTCTCTCCAGTCAGGTCACTCCAGTCTATGCGGTCTCTCCTATAGGTCCGCGCTGGTTTCTGTGTGCTGGTCACTCCAGTCTCTCCTCGGGTCTGCATTGGTCTCAGCGCTGGTCCGCGCTGGATCTCCTCCCAGGGTCCAAAATATTTTGAGATTAATCTCAAAACATTTTGAGATTCATCTTTAAAATAATACATAATATATTTTTAAATTAAGCTCATAACATTTTGAGATTAATCTCATCATATTCTTAGATTAATCTCATAATTTTGCTAGTTCGACTTTATTATCATAATATTTCACCTTTTAAGTCAACATTTTATAACTTTATTCTCAGTCTGGTAAAAGAAGGGTGACTCTTTTGCTCCGTGGCCTGTTGCTTTAGGCCTGTTGCTGTTTCCTCTGCCGTCTGCACACGGCCCTGCAGTCCCTTATATGGGCATTAGTGGGCGGTTACTTATGCTAAGTACCTATGCTAATGAAGCACCTGGCACGCGCGCTGTACTTACGAGGAAATGGGATTCATCAATCTGAGAGAACAGCTGCGAACAATTCAGCGCCTTACGAGTGCGTTGATGAATCCCACGTGGGGACTTCTTAGAAATCTACTTAAGGACAACTTGAGAAGAAAGTTGAGTAGTTTCTTACGAAGTTATTCGTGAATGAGGCCCATTGTTTTTGTGCCTAAATATAAGTTAATGTCTTAAAAAGTGTGATATTTATGTTTATAAATGTGAAGTAAAAGTATCTTCTTCAAATCTCAGATGGTGCAAGAAACATAAGCTGCTTCAAGATAAAAATGAGGTGTACACATTTTTATAAATTGTTTACTTGATCTAAAATGTATTATTGTTGTACTTAGTAATAAATAATTGAATGTTGAAAATAAACGGCCTTTATTCTTCAACTACATCACTTTAGTCTCTAACTTGTTGTTAGGATGATGGCTTTAGCCCATTCACACTTTGGACTTTCATAATTGCAGTCTTTGTAATTATTAAATTGTGATGTTGATTTGATTGAGATTAATCTTGCGACTCTAGATGAAAGATATGCAGATATGACCCAGCTCTGCTCCAAAATCCTACTACAAGACTACTAGACTATTATCCCCAATCAAAACCTTAAGAGACCCCACAGTGGGAAAAGTTACAGAACCGTAGGAATGAGGAGCACACGGCACAATATACAAGAGCAATAACTCTATACTAAAATAAAATATCATCTCTAACATTAACATAATAAAGAAGCAAGTGTAAAACTCTGGATATTCTAGTGCAAGAAATGTATAGTGGTATGTATCTGTACATGTTAGCAACAAGAGGGTCTGGGCTATAGTGGCAAAGCATTCTTCAGATTATTGTTGTACAGATTAGTGAAGTGACAGTGGACACGTGTGGTTCCATATTGTATATTCTGACATTTCAAATTAATGATACATTTTATTATATTGATAATATTTCTGTACAGGAATAGTTGAAAGACTGTTTGAAGTGCCCTCACTAATGCCCAGCAGGGGGCAGTCTCACACTAGTGTTCCTTTGGTTCCATTATGAGCTCCTTCAAAACTAATATATTAATGCGATATATTATAAAAGTAAGTGGTGGGCTGCTCCCAACACTGATGGTGAGATTCAATAGGAGACTGGGAGCATATTTTTTAACCTTAGCCACATGCATGACCTCCAGGATCAAACATAACAAGAGTGAAAAAGTGTTCGATGTGACCTGTTGTGTGAACAGAACAAACAGGATGTGCTGACTAAACTAGCGCCACATGGGCAGACACTACTGTATTATTCACATTTCATTAGAAAGGAAGATTGAGACGATGGCTGGGTCTGGAGTTCTGCTGCTGCTGCTGCTGCTGCTGCTCTGCACTGGTGAGACCTCTTTACTGTGGATGTTTTCAATCAGGCGTGTCAAACTCAGGCCCGTGGGTCAAATCCGACCCGCGAGACCATTTTCAGCAGCCCCTGAAATTGTTATCAAATGTCATTATCACAAGAACATGTTTAATTTAATTAAAGTCTATTATCTCAGAAAAAAACATGTAATTATTATGTAGTCTGTTTTATAATGTACAAAACTAAACTGTATTTAGAAGTAATAATTATTCGATTGTGCCCATACCTGCATGTGAAAGCCAGATCTCGTCAGACTTCTGAAGCTAAGCAGGGCAGGGCCTGGTAAGTAGTGTGACGAGAGACCTGCCACAGTACTTACCAGTGGGATGGCTGCAGCTGTAACAGTCACTTCACCCACATTGCCTAGAATGAGTCTGGTGTATGTGTGAATGGTTGGTCAGAAGAGCCGATGGCACATACTGGTTACCTTGCTTCTGTCAATGTGCCCCAGGGCAGCTGTGGCTACAGTAGTAGTTTACTGCCACTGTGTATGTAGTGAAAGAATAATGACATGTGAAGGGTCTTTGAGTATCCAAAGAAGTGCTATATAAAACTAATGCATTATTATTATTATCACTTGTGGTTGAATCCAAACCTAGTAGTGCCCTCACATCTGTCCAACCGTCTGAGTCTCACTGAGGACTGTGCTCTGAAGATCCAACATGTTCTCCCAGACGAGACAGGACTGTATCAGTGTTTACAGCTCGTCTCTCCAGACGAACCATCACCACCTGAGAGTCTGTCCGTCGTCTCACGTGAGTATTTCAGATCATCATGGAGAGCTCTCAGGTTTCAATTCAATGTTGCATTTATTCGTGTATAATCCTAAATCATAACAGTAGTTACCTCCAAGAACTATAAAAAAAAAAGAAAAAAAGATAACACTTAAAATTTGCCAACACTGATCAGAGAATCAAACACAAGAAATGCAATGATAAAAAACACAGAGCCATTGGTTCATGAGGGGCAGTGTTGTCGAGTGTTCTGAATCATCCCCACTGTCCGCCAAGGAACAACTGTAATGATGCATAAAAAAGTGTATTTATTTTTATCTCCATTAACATTTAGTTTCCACAAGTGGTTGCTAGTCTTCCTGGGGTCCATTCCACATAGGATTATGTGACCAAGACGTAAGGAAAGAATCTGTTCAAAATGAAGGATCGTTTAGACTCGGATAATAAACACAGAAAACAGACATGATTTCTTTCCTTGGTGGCCCAGTTCGAATGTCCCACAGCCCAGTATCGGCCCGCAGGCCTGGGGTTGGGGTTGGCTGTTATAGACAGCTGATTCCAAGCAGCTGACTCTAAACAAAACTGTCCTCTGACTTAATGATAATGATAATAATTCATTCATAATTCTCAATTCATATAAAACATTTCAAACATACCAGGCCTTTACATCAAGCGTCAGCCATATACCATCGATATCTTACTTGCCCAATGTCAAAAGTCCTGAACCTTCCCTCATGTTCGTCATACAGACTGACAGATCTGTGTTCTGTTGCAGATTGGAATAACTAGAAATTGATGTTTTTTCTCCAGTGATTGAGGAAGAGGACCTGCAGGGTTCGAAGCTGTGGTGTGAGGTCAGTTCTGTGTCTGGCATCAGCGTGAGATGGCTGCACCAGGGGAGATCCGTGGACCAAGACACTTCAGAGATTATAATCAGATACCTGAGGAAAGCCTCCGTCCTCAGTCTGCCCAAAAATCCCTTCCTTTATCAAGTAAAACATCTGCTTGAATGCGAAGTGACGGAACATGGAACGTGTAAACGGATCTTCAGCTTCATAAAGACTCCAGGTGAGAGCAGGATCCACAGAATCAAGAGTTTTAGATCAAGGTAGAATAATAACTTGAAAAATGTCAGACATGTGTTACTATCACTTTGAGTCACTTTGTCCAAGATCCTCATGCTGCTAACATGTACAGATGTATAGATAGATAGATAGATAGATAGATATACTTTATTGATCCCCCGAATGATAAATTCAGGTGTCCAGTAGTAGCAAAAAGAAAAAAGAAAATTGATCATTCTAAAAAAAAAAAAGACACATACATACAACTATACATTTCTGCATTAGAATATACACAAAAAAATTATATTTGATTCTTCATCATGCTCATTTCTACTCTTCTGTGACTTGTGATGCAACACTGACATTTCCCCACTGGGGGAATGATAAAGAATCTGTTAATCTTCGATCAGTTTCGTTTGAGTCCAGCGTTTAATACAGATACAGTTATTACAAATTGGCAAAAAATACATTTTAAATTAAAACTACATGTTTTATGTGTCCCTCCAGATAGTAGGTCACATGTACAAATCATATTGCTTGATTTAAGTTTGAAGTTAATGTAATAAGTTATATGGAAATGATGTTACACTGCGAAAAGTGTTGAAAAACAAGTCAAAAATGGCTCAAACTATCTTAATTTGAGCACATTTGGACTGCCTTAAAACAAGATTTGCCTCCCTTAGAATGACAAAATAAAGTTATGGTTATGGTAAACAGTTCTTGAAATAGAATAAAATGGCTTGTCAGAATGTACTCAATTTAGATAAAAAAACAACACTTGATTCAAACAATTATGACCTCATATTTCATATGTTTTTGCAGTGAAGCTGTGCAGTGTACATAGGTGAGCAGTCCAGTTTAAATAAAGTTACCTTTAACTCAGGAGATCATATTCTAAACTTGTGCAGCAGCATATTCGACTGTGTATAAAGTTTACACAGCTTCCTGTGTTTGTCCATTTCATCAGAAAGGCACTGGTAAAAAAATGTCTTGAGTTTATTCCTCTGCCCATATCCAGCTTGTGCCACAAATTCAGCAAATGATACCTACATTTTTGGAAAGCAGAATCCAATTATCTTATTTGGCAATCTAGCATATTTGCTTCTTTAGGTTCTCGGGTACATACAATACAGTAGTTGATGCATTTTTAAAAAGTCTATTTTAGAGCCACCTTCTGCCCAGTTTTTTATGTTTATGATGAAAATGGTGGAAGATCTGCCATCGCCCAGAGTCATGTCTTCATCTTCATGTGCCCACAGATGGACCCACCCGCTCTGGTGAGGACTACAGCCAAATCACTTCAGCTCAATTTTTTTCTTGTATTGCCCTAAATCACAACAGTACCGGTAGTTGTCTCGGAGGACTTTACAAAACCGATAAGCTCACCAACACAGATCAGAAAATCAGACAGCTCAAACTCAAGAAATGCAGTGATAAAAAACCACATTGGTCCATAGGAGGAAGATGACCAATGTCCATAAATGTTGACACCATCTGCAGGGGGTTTTAGCTCCATTCACATAAATAACAGCGTACCACCACCCTTTCTGTCTGATTAATTGTTTTTAAACTTTGCCTATACATTTGTTTTGTGAATTTTAAGGACATTCTAAAACATGAAATGCAAATATTCTCAAGATCCAGTTTCAGGGACACAGTGGATCGCATCTTATTTGTTGTTTCAGGTCTGAAGCTGCGGTATCTGGTGGTCAGTGTTCTCCTGAGCTCTCTGCTGCTCTGCCTCAGTGTTACCGTCCTCTACACTTACATCTCAGGTCTGTCCAGTCTGGGGCTCCTCAGGGCTCCATCCTCAGCCCAGTTTAGTTTCCACTTTTTTCCCATTAGCACACCATGGGTCTCCAATCACCTGCAGCTCGAGAACTGCAAAACCTCACCTCTGCATCTCAATTCATTTTATGATTCACATGCTGCAAATTTTGTAAATAGGAGTTTATCTTTGGGGAACCCTAACTCTAAATTATAATAGATTCTCTTGTGGACGTCTCACTGTACCTTATCTTAAGCTACGCTGCAAAAAGTGCAGAGAAATGACAGGGGTAGCCTGGTCGTACCACACCATAGTACAAATTACATTTGGTACTGAG
Source organism: Knipowitschia caucasica (assembly GCA_964034765.1). NCBI lineage: Eukaryota > Metazoa > Chordata > Actinopteri > Gobiiformes > Gobiidae > Knipowitschia > Knipowitschia caucasica. The sequence goes on from OZ035838.1 coordinate 17,629,074, forward strand.
GTCTGGAGGTGCTCCATTGAGCTCCGTTTACAGGTGGGAGGGGTTAACTCCTTTTGCAGATTGAAACGATTGGATCTGAGTTTACCTTGACGTATGTATTGCGCCCTAGTGAGTTTTTAGCATTTAGCCTAGCCATCTCCTTTGCTGCTAACGGAGCCCTTTGGCGAGTAGCGCCACAATTTGTTCCAGCGATTACATTTCCTATTGCTCCTGCTTCAATTTCTTGATAGAACCAGACCGGATTACTTTACTATCGCATTTTTCGCCATTGCCAAACTACGGCCTTCCCGTTCGACGCAAACTCTTGACGTCACCTACAACGGCCTGCCTTCCGCACTCGCTGGTTGGTCGGTCGAAATTCAACCGATTGTAATCGCTAACTCAGGGACCAGACCCAGACGTTACATGCAGTGAAATGATGATTGAGCGGAGTGTACGGATGGATAAGGCCAGGCTACAGCAGGGGTCTCCAGCCTTTTTCATCCACAGAACTACTTTCCTTAGAACCACAATGACTACTCCTAAATGTCTGGGGAAACAGAAATGGGAGCTAGCCTAAAATTGGGTCATTATTAAAAGTCTGTTTGCATTTACAATAGTTTTGTGCATATGAATCATACATTTTGGAATATATTTATTGCATATTTATGTCATTTCTATATTCTTTGGGGAGCTCATTGCAACGGGGTGGCGAGCTAAGGGTCGCTCCTGGGGGCTTGAGGCTTTTATAATTCATCTCTCTTGAATCTGACCTGACCAGCTGTGGTTTGCCGTTAGCAACCACGACTGTCACACAAACGTAGATTATTTTCCAACAGGAGATTCAAAAATCAACCAATTAACAACTGGGGAAAAAAAATATTAACCCCCCATAAGAATTAAGCAAAAGTCCTGTTAAAGAAAAATCTGTACATATTCTATTAACTTTTTCTAAAATTATTTTTCAGGGTGCAAACGAAAGAGCGACCAGAGCACTGTGAGTATGAGACCGATGTGACCGTTCGTCCCTGCTCTAGTTGAGAGATCACAAACCTGTCTGGCTCTCACATCTTAGTAGGCATTAATAGTAACAATGTTTTATATTATTTTATATATTGAATTTCTTCAGAATGAAAATGTGAATAGACAAAATAGTACATGAGACTAATTTCACACTCTATATGTGTTAATCTTGTTTTAGAAAGTAAAAAAATTGTATGGCTCCCACAGAAATTCATTTTAAAGTATATACTTGAATTGTATTCTTTGTTTTTCGACTCTCTCAGCTTTTCTCTCAGCTGAAAAGGTTCCTGCCCTCTGCTCTTGTTCATCAGAGCCAAAATGTCCTATATTCACCCCACAGTGGGAACATTTCAGTTTGATGAATACACATATATTGACAATGTTCTAAATACAGACTAAAGGGGGCGCTGCTTTGATGTAAACGAATCTATAGTAATGAGCGCTGAACCTCAAGGACAGCTTTTCTTAAAAGTAAACTCATAATTTTCAATGCTATAAAACAGTGTTTACAACATGCACACTGAATAACATGTTATGATTGATTGAAAGTTCAAAACTGGACTCGGGGATGAGGGTGCTCTAATGTAAAACCATTATATTACATAAACATGTGTTAATATAATACAGTTGTGTCACAGCTCATCTTGTGGTGCACTAATTTTGGAAAATGCAAAAAATCTGAAAGGTATTTTTTTTTTTTATTAGTTGTAGAATCACCTTATTTTGTGTTTACAGGAGGAAGCAGTTTTTTATGAAGACCTCAGAGAATCTTTAGCTGCCCTCAGAATCCTCAGACACACGGTGCAGTGACCCTCCCTCTGAGTGTGAGGGGCCAGCGGCAGTTTTCTTGTCACTCAAACATAAAAAATATCTGAAATAAAATCCTTGTTTTGATGAGAGATATGAGTCGTGTTCTTTTTACCAATATGTCTCCTGACAGTCAGAACTTTACACCTCTCAGAACCAGCTCAGAACTCAAATAGAACCATCTGTCTGTCTCTTTGTTGTGGAAATAATAATAATAATAGTTATAGTATAATGATAATAAGAATTTTATTTATGACACTCTTTTTTACTTATTTACGACTTTGGCGCAGTTGGTAGAGCATTGGCCTTTGAGCCTGAAGGTTGTGGGTTCGAGCCCACCATAAGACCTACTTCACGACTCACAATGATGACTGCTGTCACTTTGCCTGAAGCTCCTGCTGGATAATCAAGGCTCCTGTGGACTAACCACCTGCAGGAGGAGTGTTGAAGGGCATTGGTGATCCGGGACAGTGGTCCTCCTGCTTCCTATGGACCAATGGCTCCTATGTGTTTGTTATTGCATTTCCTGTGTCCCAACTGTTTGGTTCTTCAATATGTTTCGGAAAATTGACAAATAAAGTACATTCATCCAAGACGACAGTTGTACTATATACTATATATCATATATCTACTCAAAAATAATGTGGATTGAGATTGAAAGGATGCCGACACAACATAAACACAGGTCTAAGATTTAGTCACGCTTCTAAGTTCAGAGCATTGGAGTCGCCTCAGGTCCGACGTGTTTGGTTTGTTGTCGTCTCTGTCAGCTCGACACATTTCTACAAAAGTCTAGTTAAAGTGTTCTAAAGGCAACACTTGACACTCAACAAAAAAAGTGAGGTCCATTCCTCTGTCCTGGTGGTGACCTGCTTTTGTGAAGTGGTCCAATACCCGCTTCTGTTATACACATGTTATTGCTTTGCTTTGTCACTCAGTTTGGGTTAAAACATGCACAAGCCACAATTATGGGTTTTTTGTGTGCTTAAAAACAGTTAATTCGTTTATTTTTCTTTGGGTTTTTCTGTGAGAAGACTTTCCTCTCCGCAGATATAACTTGTCATTTTTGCGTTACTTTCTGGCACCACCTGCTGGTGAAAGCTAGTACTTGTCCGACCTTAAGCAGGGTAGAGCCTGGTTAGCACTGTGAGGGGAGACCTCTGGGAACAGGTGCCGTAGTGGGGCGGCTGCAAAGTGATGAGCTGTTGTTGTGTCCTTAGGCAAGACACCCACAATAGTGTGAGTCTAGTGTGTGTGTGTGTGTGTGTGTGTGGGTGTGTGAGTAGATGGTGGTCGACATCTGGTTGCCTCACTTCTGTCAGTGTGCCCCAGGGCAGCTGTAGCTACAGTAGTGTATGGAGTGAATGAATAATGACATGTGAGGGCAAGGTAAGGAAAGTTTATTTGTATAGCACAATTCATACACAAGGCAATTCAAAGTGCTGAACAAAACAAGAAAGCATTAAAATCATAAATAATCACAGAACATTAAAAAGAAAGATACAAATATAAAATCCCTCAGTTGTATGCACAGCTAAACAGAACTGTCTTTAACCTGGCTTTAAACATTGTCAGAGAGGAGGCCTGTCTCACATCTCCAGGAAGACTGTTCCAGATTTTAGCAGCATGAATCTGAAAAGCAGCCTCCCCATGTTTAGTTCTGACTCTGGGCACTAACAGGAGTCCAGTCCCTGTGCTCCTCAGAGTCCGGGCTGGTTCATATGGGACTAACATGTCACTAATATATTTTGGTGCGAGGCCATGGAGAGACTTGTACACAAGCAGAGCTGTTTTAAAGTCTATTCTCTGAGCCACAGGAAGCCAGTGCAGAGACCTGAGGACTGGACTAATGTGGTCGTACTTCCTGGTTCTTGTCAGGACTCGAGCTGCTGCATTTTGAATGTACTGCAGCTGTTTAACAGCCTGTTTGGACAGACCTGTGAGCAGGCCATTGCAGTAGTCTAACCTACTGGAGACAAATGCATGGATAAGAATCTCCAAGTCTGCTTTAGACACTATGTTTTTGATCCTGGCAATGTTTTTTAGATGGTAAAAAGCTGCTGATGTTACTGATTTGATGTGGCTATTAAAATTTAAGTCTGAGTCCAGTATTACCCCTAGATTTCTGACCTTGTTTGAAGGTTTTAGGGAGAGAGACTGTAGGTGACAGATGACGCTCTCTCTTTGTTTCTGGGGACCAAAGACAATCATTTCAGTTTTGTCTGTGTTTAGCTGAAGGAAGTTGTTTTGCATCCACTCACTGATCTGTTGGATACAGTGAAGGAGTGAGTCCACTGGTCCATGTTCTCCTGCAGTCAGTGAGACATAGATCTGAGTGTCGTCTGCATAGTTATGATAGGAAACTTCGTTTCTGCATACAGTAGTGTATGGAGTGAATGAATAATGACATGTGAGGGCAAGGTAAGGAAAGTTTATTTGTATAGCACAATTCATACATAAGGGAACTCAAAGTGTTGAACAAAACAAGATAGAAACAGTCACACAAGGCATAAAGAATCACAGTACATTAAAAAGAACGATAGTGTCTATGTGTGTCAATTTTTTTTAAATTACTGAAGAAGATGACATAGTCTGGGATCGCGTCTTTAATTCAGACAGAAGACATGTTTTATTGTCGATGGTAGAGACAGCACGATCAAAGCACACGATCACAGATACAATAGAATGCAAGTGTATTATACAGAGCGGAGGCATGGAGACCTCCAATCAGCTGCTTCCACGGTGCCATGTAGCTTGGCCTTCAGATAGACAAAACAAGGGAAAAGTACTGGCTTCTGCACATTGATAGAATGATGAGTTTAACTTTAACAAAAGTTGCTTCAAAGTGTTATGAAATCTCACATTCCCCCCTCTGGTCACACATTCACGTGCTGGCCCGGACTGGCCATCGGGAGCATCGGGAGATCTCCCGGTGGCCTGCGTGTCAAAGTGGCCTGGGCCTGCCCTATCATCACGGTCTTTTTATTTTTTTTTTTTTTTTTTAATTTCATCCTCACGGTCTTTGCAAACTCCTACCCTGCCTGGTGGCCTGGTCCAATGAGCAAGGCCCAGGCCAAAGCCAGTGTTGTGCGTGAACGAGTTCAAAAGAACGCGTTCATTGAACACGCTCATTTTTCCGTGAACGTTGAACTGAATGCAACACATTTTTTAATAAAGAACTTGAACGTGAATTAGTACATATTATGTGTCATGAACGGCAGACAATTTGTTTTCCATTTAAAACTGAGTGAAATCTGTTTTCTCTTTTGAAACGCAACGAGAGAAAGTTCCTCCCTCCTGTATTCTCCGCACTGTTTCCGCCGAAAACTAAAAATTCCTACGGTTTCCACCGTCTGTGAACGCACCCCGACTCAGTGTACTACTTGCGGTGCGGCGCTGTATGCTAGTGCTATTGAGAATGAGGAGTTGACGTCACGGCACAGAGTCCCCCCTCCCCATCCCCCCTTTGCCGACTGGTTGTTGGACTCACATGTGCCGTGATGAAAACACAGGGGTAAGTCAGTGACACAGGGCCGTTTACATTTGACATAAAGTATAGACACACGTTCTGCAGCGCATTACAGTTTGTACTTATGAGCAGAGATGGGACAACTCAGTTCCCATTGAAACCCATGTAAATCTTGTCTGCATTGGAGTCAAAACATCCTGTGCAGTGTTCAGGATATAATATATAATTATATCCTGAACATATATATAATATATATATATATATAATATATATATATATATACCACGTATTGTGATTTCTAGCTCGTAGTGAAAAAAAATATTTGAATATCTCGCAAAAAGTAAAATGAACTGAACTTTGAACTAGTTCAGAATTAAAATTGAGAACTTCGAACGTGAACTGTTCACTTTGAGCATGTATGAACTGAACTTGAACTAGTTCAGAAAAGCTGTGAACTGGCACAACACTGGCCAAAGCTTTACTGTCATTGGGCCAGAGCAAAATTAAACAAATGTGACGTCACACGTCGGCTACACAGCCAGGCCAGCCCAGCAGTGCACCCAGTGTAGCTTCCCCGGTTGAAATGAGTGGTCTCTCCAACTTATGGTTCATACACGTTTTTATTTTTCCTTTTATATGAGCTGTAACGATGTGATTTTACCTTACTACTTTTTTAACAATAATTGATTAGCTTGTTATAGTTATACACTAATGAACACTTAGTTCATTGTGTGTGCGTGTGTGTGTGTCTTTATTCTCACTAAACTCCATAAACGTTACGTTGCTAAGCAACGTACAACAATCCTTAAACGTCCGAGATTATATAAACAGTCAATATAAAAAAAAAATAAAGAAAACAAAAGTTTTGACAGTCAATCTTAAAACTATTAAAAGAACATCAAAATACAATGACAAAAACCCAAATTTAGAACCTTGTTTGGCCTGAATGGATGAAAAGCTCCCGGCCTGAAATGTTGTCCCACTCCGGCCCTGTTCACGTGTGACCATCAGGATCGATAAACAGCAACATAACATCATAACTCAATACTTCAAAAACTCATAAACTCGGTACTTCACTCGGTACCTCAAAAAATACTTCAAAAACTCAGAACACTCATAAAACACGTTCAGATCTTTCATAAAACTTGTCAACAATCTTCAGTAAAATACCAAACTTCATCAGTCGATGGTGGTTCCAGATATTGCTTTGAAAACAGTCTCTCCCACTTCTCCGTGTTGATTTCTTCAGGCTGCATTTGTGTCGAGCCATGAATTCTTCTGTGACGTGTCTTTCAATCACACGTTTCAGCTTTAGTGTCCAGATTCAGCAATCCAATTCAGTCCAAATTGTGTAATCCAATTTTTCCAAATGGTGTCCATGCAAAAGAGGACGCTGGTATTGTCCATGTCTCAGCAGCTCACAGCCTGACTGGAGTCAGGGGCTGTGCAGATTGTCCATGTGCTGATCCAGATGCATTCTCTTGAGGTTTCTCAGTTTTGGCTTAAAAAAAAAACACATTTTTGTGTAAAAAAAAAAGTCTTCTGTTCTCTAGATGTTACAGACAAGGCCCGCATCCTTCCACCACCTGAAGAAGATGACAAAGTCTGGGATCGCGTCTTTAATTCAGACAGAAGACATGTTTTAAAGTCGATGGTAGAGACAGCACGAACAAAGCACACGAACACAGATACAATAGAATGCAAGTGTATTATACAGAGCGGAGGCATGGAGACCTCCAATCAGCAGCTGCCACGGTGCCATGTAGCTTGGCCTTCAGATAGACTAAACAAGGGAAAAGTACTGGCTTCTGCACATTGATAGTATGATGAGTTTGACTTTAACAAAAGTTGCTTCAAAGTATTATGAAATCTCACATTTCCCCCTCTGGTCATACATTCACGTGTGACCATCAGGATCGATAAACAGCAACATAACATCATCACTCAATACTTCAAAAACTCATAAACTCTGTACTTCACTCGGTACCTCAAAAAACTCAGAACTCGGAATACTTCAAAAACTCAGAAAACTCATAAAACATGTTCAGATCTTTCATAAAACTTGTCAACAATCTTCAGTAAAATACCAAACTTCATCAGTCGATGGTTGTTCCAGATATTGCTTTGAAAACAGTCTCTCCCACTTCTCCGTGTGAAATCTCACATTACTATTAACTTCCAATGTAAAAAGAAAGTTTTATGACAAACTACACACATCCAGGCATGAACACAGCACAAAGCGAGCCGCCACCAGGACATCTGAGGAACGCAACTTTAAGTACATTTATTCAAGTATCTCTACAATCACTTCAAGAATCTCTACGTTCGAAAACATTGTTACAATTTTAAAAAAAAATCGCATGCATGTAAAGCTTTCAAACGGAAACGCGAAAAAGAAAACAATACCCTCACTCAGCCAAAACTTTTCTAACATAGTTTGCTCACTCTTTCCGTTGCGGACAAACGCACACATTGTTTATGAGTAACCAAAAGTTAGGTACCCCAGCTTTAACGAAAACAAGTCGTTTGAGTTATGGGAGGGGGGAGATCAGACCTTCCCCCAAAAAGAAGAAAAACACATCTCTTGAAAGTCTTACGCGTGCTGTGATTGGCTCGGCCCCCTGCCCCTCTCCCTCCAGGTCCCGCCCCATAACAATTCTGGAACACGGTGTTTAGCTCACAGTCCGCTGGGTAAAAATGCCTAACGTCGTGGCTGGCTCTCCGCGGTGATGGCAGCGCGCACCTCGGCTCGCTGATGGCGCTTTGGATTTGGAGCGCGTAAAAACCGTGTGTGGATCATTGAGGGCATGCGTGCGTAAAGATGAAGTTTGCCCAGTTTCTGCTGAAGAACGGCTCCTCAGCTGGGATCCCCAAGCTGGTGGAGCGCTTCTGCAAGTTTTCCCCTTCCCCGCTGTCCATGAAGCAGTTTATAGACTTCGGTGAGTCGCTTGTTATGGTGGTTATGGTCCATATGGCTTTGTCCCGGGACGCTTCAGTCACATGGCGCAGACGCACGGATCACGTTCTGTTCTTTTATGTAAGAAGCATGAACAAGATTCTGACAATACAGGTCTAGAAAACTTGTTATGACTGTTATATTGGCTTGGTTGCTTGAGAAAACTGTGCTAAAGCGTGTCTTGATTCCACATGTATGTCTATAGAAGCCAAACGTGCAGAATTTGGGTTGTTTGACAGGTTAATTAATGATAAGCAGGACTTGAACTATCAAAGTAAGCAGTGATTAGAATCCCATGGAAACCTCCTTATACAGCAAAACCGAAAAATAATGGGTCAACTTTGTATGAGCTCTGAGAATACATCGATATTTTATTTGCAAAAACAGATAAGTGAATTTGTCAAAGACTTATAATTTGCCCTTTACCAAGCCAGATCTACTTTAGTGCCATACAATCAAAGTGTCACATGTTTATTCTGGACTCCATGCACTGACAATGACAAACATGTGGAAGATTTTTGTAACTACAGGAATGACAATTTTTGATACATTGTTTTGCAACTGAACTCTGAAAATGTATGTTTAGTTATTTCACAATTAACTATATTGGGCTTCTTCATAGATGGTGTGTTTTTCCGTCCCATAAGAGCGTGTCCATAAGAGTACAAATATGCAGTACGCTTAAAACTATAGGCTCTTTGTATCTTTCCTGAAAACGGCAGTGTATCTTGAATAGTTCTTAAAGTAATGTTTCTTCATGCTGATTCACACTCGCTACAGAGGGTCTGTCAAACTGACTTCAAATGGCAAATATTTATTATATTTATTTGTTTATTCTAAAGGAACAGTGCACATGAATCAACTTGTGTCCCTGTAAACCTGCCAGATATATCTATAGAGGCGAGTTTTACGTCATGGTGCTACGTCCCTTAGGACTTCGCTAGTGGGATATCACTCGTGACCCCCAGGTCACACGCCAGAGAGATCAAAATAATTTGCTCCAATCACCAGCCACCCTCCTCTATAAATGCCCCTGCACAAGGCCGCACCCCCTCTTTCACTCTGGCGCCGTTTGAGATCTACCACAGTACTTACTTCATTCTGAGATGTCTTCCTTGTTCGTCCGAGTTCCCTTCGCCCTCCGGCGTCGGACGTCGTCGCTGGATCCAGACGGTGGAGGACTTCACCTCTGTGGGTGCCACCACTCAAAGGAGGAGGATGCAACCCACGTTGTGCCCGCAGATGGACCCGTTCGTCCATTACGCGACACGTGAGGGGCCTAAGCCCCTAGCAGCCAAGAGGCCTGCTCTGGGGTACGACATGTACTGCAGCGGGCAGGACTGGTCCTGGACCGGTGATTGAGGATTCAGTCCGCATGGCCCTGCAGCCCTCCGCATCCGTGTGGCCCGGCACCAGACTTCTCCTTCCCTCCGAGCGGGACAGGATGTCTTGCCGATGCTGGATAGATATTATGCCAATGCGGCACAGGTCGTCACATTGGCTAACAACATGACTTTCATCACGGGGGCCCTGGATAGGTCGCTCTCCTCTGGCCAGGCGCTCAGTGGAGACCTCCTGTCACAGGCGAGGACCACCTCGGCGGCGATCCTGCGCATGTGCCAGACGCTAGCCGTGGATGGTGGCCCGGACACCGAGGATTCAGTCCGCAGGGCCCTGCAGCCCTCCGCATCCGTGTGGCCCGGCACCAGACCTCTCCTTCCCTCCGAGCGGGACAGGATGTCTTGGCGATGCTGGATAGATGTTATGCCAATGCAGCACAGGTCCTCGCATTGACTAACAACATGGCTTTCATCACGGGGGCCCTGGATATGTCGCTCTCTTCTGGACAGGCGCTCAGTGGAGACCTCCTGTCACAGGCGAGGACCACCTCGGCGGCGACTCTGCGCATGTGCCAGACGCTAGCTGTGGATGGTGGCCGCTCCATGGCAGCAGCCCAAGTCGGGGCCAGGCACCTTTGGCTTGGGCTAGCTAACATCAGGGAGGCGGAGAGGAGGCAGCTGCTGGACCTGCCCATCTCTCAGATGTCCCTCTTCGGCCCGGACATGCAGACCCTGGTGGCGAGACTGGAGTCTGCAGCTAAAGACTCGGCTAGGCTAGCCCCGCACCTAGCACCGAGGCGCGAGGCCCACCAGCCATTACGGAGCCGGGACAGAGGCAGAGAGCGTTGGCCCGGGAGGCATCCTGACCCGTATCCGCGCTCTGTTATCCATCGTCCCCCCTCGACGAGGCCCCCGGGTTCAGACAGACCCATGGGTGGCTCGCGGGAGCAACGCACCCACCACCGACCTCCCTATGGCAGAGGAGGTCGGGGTGGAAAGTTTTCCTTCAATAAAGGCCGACCGGCATTTCATCATTACTTGTTTCTGAGTCTCATTTGGCGGTATGTAACATGTCGAATAATGTGAATTCTGATTGTGTTACTTCCCGGGCACGTAACGTTGCTTCGCTAGGCCTGCAGCCCCCAGAGCTGGGTGTGCAGTGCGCTACGCGAACTACGAGCTCCGGTTTCTCTGATCCATACTATGCCCTCCCAGAGAGAGGTCAGGCGGAGGGATCTGGTGAGTAATGATGTGTGTGCTTCGGCCGGACGCGTGTTAGCATCTCTGAGCTACAAGGCTAACACGGGGTTTCCCACTCCAGGGGCTCGCCCCCCCCTCCATGAGGCAAGAGCCAGGGTGGGGGCACAGCAGCCGAGTCACGTGGGATGAGCAGACCCGTACTTATGACGTCGGGCCTGCAGGACACGTGACCGCCCACGGCGCTCACGGTGTGACGCAGGGGGCCCCCCCGGCCCTTTCGTCCACCCCCCCTCCCTGCTAGGAACACCAGGAGAGGGCGGGGCCGTGACGTCTCGTGTTCCAGCTCCCGTTCCGCTCCTCACAGACTTCTACAGCATCTGGAGGGAGCAAAGATGGCTGACATATCTATGGCTGGAGAGAACATTGCGCAGGGGTTGCGCACTGCAATTCTCCCAGAAGCCACCACCATTCCGAGGCGTACGGGCAGTACGCTCTCAGGTACGGGGTCATTAGAGGCACTGCAAGCGGAGGTCTCCTCTCTGCTGGGTCTAGGCGCAGCAGTAGAGGTAGACCCGCAGGAGGCCACCAGGGGGCTGTACTCCCCTTACTTCTTAGTGCCAAAGAAGTCAGGCGGGGTGCGTCCCATTTTGGATCTGCGCGTGTTGAACGAGTACATTTCCAAACGGCAGTTTCGGATGCTGCCCACAAAGCAGCTCCTCGAGTGTGTCAGGCAGGGAGATTGGATATCCTCCATAGACCTGACAGATGCGTACTTCCACGTGCCGATAGTGCCGGAACACAGGAGGTTCTGCGCTTCGCAGTGGGAGAGAGGAATTACGAGTACTGTCGTTTTCCCCTTGGGCTACGCACTCGCGCCGTGGAGGCAGCACTGGAGCCGCTCAGACGAGCAGGGGTAAGAATTTAATCTACATAGACGTCGGGTTAATTCTGGCCTCATCCAGGGAAGTGGCCGTGAGTCATACGCACTGGGTCCTGTCCCACATACAGCGCCTGGGCTTTGTGGTTAACAGGGAGAAAATTAACAGTTACCTAATGTAACATAAGTTCTACGAATAGGTGCACGTGATATCCCACTAGCGAAGTCCGCTAAGGGACGTAGCACCATGACGTAGAAGCAGGCTGCAACCGGCTCAGCGCATGATCTATCTCGGTCTGCAGCTAGACTCTGTGACATTCCGTGCTGCATTGTCCGTGGACAGACAGATGAACACTACCCGTCTGCCCAGGGAGGTTCTGGCGGGCCCCAGAGTCCCCGCTCGGCGCCTCAGGTCCCTGCTGGGAATGATGGCGGCGGCTCATTCTGTGGTGCGGCTAGGCCTTCTCCACATGTGGAATTTTCAGAGGTGGTTCTCACGCCTCAGGCTTCACCCCTCCCGGGACGGGGGGAGGCTGATCTGGGTTCCCCAAGTGGCAGCATCGAACATCAAGTTCTGGCTCACTCCGGGTCTTCTACGGGACGGAGTGACTCTGGCCGGCGCCGTGTCTCACGTGGAGATGTTCACGGACGCGTCGCTCGAAGGATGGGGTGGGGTCCTCGGCCAGAGTTCTGTAGGAGGCTGCTGGTCGGACTCAGCCCGTCACATCAACCTGCTGGAGATGGAGGCAGTGCACAGGGTACTGCTGCACTTTGCTCCTCAGCTGCAGGGGAGACACGTGATGGTGCGCTCAGACAACACCACAGTGGTCTCCTATCTGAACAAGCAGGGGGGCACCAGGTCCCCCGCTCTCCATCGCATGGCGACGGTGACGCTGCTGTGGGTGGCGCTTCACCTCCTGTCTCTCAGGGCGCGCCACGTCCCGGGGGTCCGGAACGTGGGGGCCGACAGGATGTCCAGGGGGGGGCCCACTCCAGGACGAGTGGGGCCTGGCCCCAGGGGTGGCTGCGGAGATCTGGCGGAGGTTCGGCCGTCCAGTGGTCGACCTTTTTCGCCAGTGCAGAAAACGCACAGTGCCCGTCCTGGTTCGCCTCAAGGGCCGCGGACCAGCCGCCCTTAGACGTGGACGCTCTGGCTCATTACCCCTGGCCAGGGGGCCTGCTGTACGCGTTCCCCACCAGTGCGTCTCCTGCCGGTCCTGCTGCGGAGGATCGAACAGGAGAGGAGGTCGGTGATCCTGGTGGCGCCGGACAGTCCGCATGCCCGGTGGTTCCCCTTCCTGAGGGGCATGGCGGTGATGGAGCCCTGGGCCCTCCCGGACGAGCCGGGGGCTCTAGTCCAGGGGGGGAGGAGCCCTGTTTTCACGCCCGATAATCGGCCGCAGGCTCTGGGTTGGAGGCTGAGAGGCGGAACCTCGTAGACCTGGGTCTTCCTCCTGCGGTGGTGGAGACCACTCAGGGGGCGAGGGCCCCGTCCACTGTGAGGGCCTACGCCACGAGGTGGAGGCTCTTTAGCGACTGGTGCGGTTTTTGTTCCTGGGATCCCAGGCGTTGCCCGCTGGAGGGGGTCCTGGGATCCCTACAGGAGCTCTTTGACAAGGGGAGGGCTGTCGCCACCTTGGCGGTGTTCGCGGCAGCCATTACTTCGGGTCACGACGGATTCGGGGGGTTCACAGCCCGCTCTCATCCGTTGGTTAAACGTTTTCTGCGGGGGGCACGCAGGAGGAGGCCCCCGCTCCAGAGAACGCCCCGGTTTGGGACCTCAGGGTGGTCCTTAGGGGGCTGTCGGGTCCGCCTTTTGAACCGGCGGCGGAGGCGAGTCCCGAGTGTGTCGCTTTAAGACGGCCCTCTTGTTGGCGTTGGCGTCTGCTAAGAGGGCGGGCGACTTGTGTGCGCTCTCTGTCCATGCGTCTTGCCTGTCCTTGGAGAGGGCGACGGCATGGTGGTATTGTGGCCCAATCCGGCTTTTCTCCCCAAGGTCATCACGTCGGCCTTTAGGTCGAGAGTCATCAGGATTAGGGCTTTCTATCCGCCACCACATGCCTCCCCCGAGGAGGAGCGGCGGCACCTTCTGTGTCCTGTCAGAATGCTGAGGCATTACCTGGCCATGACGTCGTCATTCAGGTTGGGTGGCCAGCTGTTTGTGTGTCTGGGCCCCAAGAACAGGGGCGCCCCGCTGTCGGCTCAGCGGCTGGCGCACTGGGTTGCCACGGCTGTGCGGCGGGCGTATCAGACGCAGGGTCTGGCCCTCCCGGTGGGTTTCAGGTCGCATTCCACGCGTGGGATGGCGGCTTCTACGGCCCTTCTCAGGGGGGTGTCGGTCGAGGACGTATGCCGTGCGGCTTCTTGGCTTCGTCCTCCTCTTTCGTCCGGTCTTATCTTTTGGATGTGTCGGACCGGTCGGTGGCCCATTCCGTGCTGAGTGCAGCGGACTGAGTTAGACCGTTAGGTCCCTCCTCTGAGGGGGCCTTCGGTTTACTTTCCGCCCTGGTTCAGGAGCTCTTGGGAGAGGCATCCTACAGGTGCGGTACATATATGTGTGTTTTGGTCGGTCTGGTAGTCCACGTCAGGAGCCCTTGGGAGAGGCGTCCTGTGACTACGGATGACCTATATCTGTGTTACGTGGGGGTATCCTTGGTAGGAATGGCCCTGTAACACGCATTGTTTCTTCTGCCCTGAGTCCTCTCACTGTGTGAGGGTCTTGCTCGGGCGGAGCTCCAATCACCCTTCGCTGGCCTGCTGGGAGTACATGTTCCTACGGCCTCCGCGTTGTGTCCCACTAGCGAAGTCCTAAGGGACGTAGCACCATGACGTAGAATTAATAGTTACCTAATGTAACTTAAGTTCTACGAATAGGTGCGTAGTCCCTTAGCTACGAGCCCATCAGGCCAGCCCGGCTTGGCAGAGTTCAAGAGGGGGTGCGGCCTTGTGCAGGGGCATTTATAGAGGAGGGTGGCTGGTGATTGGAGCAAATTATTTTGATCTCTCTGGCGTGTGACCTGGGGGTCACGTGATATCCCACTAGCGAAGTCCTAAGGGACTACGCACCTATTCGTAGAACTTAAGTTACATTAGGTAACTATTAATTCCCATCTGTAGTCCCATGGTTAATATTGCAGCCATCAACAAACAAACAGCACCAGATATTTAAACCCACATACAAACTTAAAAAGCAGATTAGTAAATGCAGCAACACAAAAACATGAAACAAAACCATAAAAAGCAGGTTAGTAAAAGCGGCAACATAAAAACATGAGAGCACAGGACACTGCAAACACGAGACAAAGACAATAACATTGACACAAACAGAAACGCAAAAATTGTTTCTAGCTTTAATTGTTTTGATGATCCACAGTTTTAACTCTCTTCCTCTAATACTGCGTCCACACAACGGTTTGAAATAAATCCATTGCGATTATAATTACATTTTAACAACACCCTTCATGTTCAGTGTGGACACCGTAAACCGCAGTCACATTTATAAAGCTGTGTAAATGAACTGTTAAACAAATAAGAAGAATGCTACATATCAACATACAAAGTTACTGATTTAACTGCAGTAAATGTGTGTTTGGCACGAGACTGTGGTACTCGGTGTTAGCAGATGTCTCCCATCACAGTAATAACCAGGCCATGCCCTGCTCCACTTCAGAGGACTGACAGTCCAGGTGGACTTTTTTTTACCAGGTGGCAGTACAATAAGTAATTGCAACTTTTTGATAAAATCTGAAATATTTTTATTTGTAAACATTTTCATTGATGTGAATGGTTTACAAAAATTGAATAAAAAAATAAAAAATGAATTTTGTAATTGCAAGTTAGAGTTTCAGTTAGATGTGGTTGAAAGTGATCTTACATCGTCCTCCTCCAGTCCAAACCTGAGCCTGCTGCTCTGGGACAGAGCGGCCGCTGCAGACGTCATGGGACTGGGGCTGGAATCATGTCCCGCTGCATTTCTCATGTGACTCAGTGTTTCACAGTAACCAGTGGTCACCTACAATCTAAAGGTTTGATCCAAGCTGCTGAGGGAAGCACTCACAGCCTCACAACAAGAGGGTTCTTGGCATTGATCTGTTGTAATGGCTTTTGGTTGGAATAAAGTCTCACCAAGTTTAAGTGACACGAGCTGGTAAACAACGCACACAACTGTTGTACAGGCCGTTGCTTACATGAGGAGGTGAAGAAGAAGGTTATAGTCCTGGTGTCTTACTGTGTGTATGTGTGTGTTTGTTTTGTGCTCTGTGGTCGTGAGTGTGTGACCCTTTCCCTTTGTGTGTGTGTTGTGTCCAGGCTCGGCTAACGCGTGTGAGAAGACGTCGTTTGTGTTCCTGCGTCAGGAGCTTCCAGTGAGATTCGCCAACATCATGAAGGAGATCGACTTTCTGCCCGACAAACTGCTCAGCACGCCCTCGCTGAAGCTGCTGCTCAGCTGGTACTACTATACTACTACTATACTACTGCAATATTACTGCAATACTACAGTTGTACTACTGCAATACTACTATTGTACTACTGCAATACTACTGCAATACTACAGTTGTACTACTGCAATACTACAGTTGTACTACTGCAATACTACTATTGTACTACTGCAATACTACTACTATACTACTGCAATACTACAGTTGTACTACTGCAATACTACTACTGGAATACTACAGTTGTACTACTGCAATACTTCTACTGCAATACTACTACTATACTACTACTATACTACTGCAATATTACAGTTGTACTACTGCAATACTACTGCAATACTACTACTATACTACTGCAATACTACAGTTGTACTACTGCATTACTACTGCAATACTTATACTATACTACTGCAATACTTCTACTGCAATACGACTACTATACTACTGCAATACTACAGTTGTACTACTGCAATACTTCTACTGCAATACTTCTACTGCAATACTACTACTATACTACTGCAATACTTCTACTGCAATACTACCGTTGTACTACTGCAATACTTCTACTGCAATACTAACGTTGTACTACTGCAATACTAGTACTATACTACTGCAATACTTCTACTGCAATACTACAGTTGTACTACTGTAATACTACTACTATACTACTGCAATACTACAGTTGTACTACAGCAATACTACTGCAATACTTCTACTGCAATACTACTACTATACTACTGCAATACTACAGTTGTACTACTGCATTTCTACTGCAATACTTCTACTATACTACTGCAATACTACTACTATACTACTGCAATACTACAGTTGTACTACTGCAATACTACTACTATACTACTGCAATACTTCTACTGCAATACTACAGTTGTACTACTGTAATACTACTACTATACTACTGCAATACTACAGTTGTACTAATGCAATACTTCTATTGCAATACTACTACTATACTACTGAAATAGTACTGCAATACTACTACAATACTATTACAGTAGTACTGACTGCAATACTACTGACTGTAATACTACTGCTGCAATTAGTGCAATACTACTACTACTATACTACCTGCTGCCCGTTACAAGCTCTTCATATTTGCACATGTTTGTGAAGAGCAGCAGCTGCCTCCCGAGCTCCTGCTCGGCTGAAACACACACGACTGAACCTCTCGGCCAGTACTATTACTCCTACTCTTTATACACTGCTGCATACTGAGAACATCTCTGTCTGTTGTTCATGATGTCATTTATATTTGTGTTAATAATGTGGAACTATCTTCATATTTAACAAACTTACAAGCTTCAATTCTGTTGGATGTGCACAGAGAGAGATTTCCAGCTCAGAAAATATCATAAAGAGATTCTGGGGTAAAATGGTGAAAAGCAGCAGAGTGCAGTATTGTATAGTATTGCCAAAACAGAGGCACTGAGGTGGAAAGGACAAGCTCTCTGTAAGTTTGACATGTCTGACCAGTAGAATACTATTATAACCACCAGTATAAACACCTGTATACACACCTGTATACACACCAGTATACACACACCAGTATACACACCTGTATACACACCTGTATTCACACCTGTATACACAGCAGTATAAGATGGGGGACGGTTTGTGAAAGTTGGTGAGAGAAGTTCTTGATATTTTAGTTGTTAGTTTAGTTGTTTTAGCTGTTTTGTAAGAGGAGATTTGTTAAAATGTTTCAGTATAGAAGTCATTTGTGAACCTTTGCCCATTGTGACTGTGATCCCTGTGCATTGTGGGTATCATAGTTCTGTATATAGCCCACAGCACATGCCATGCTGGCAGAGTGAAGCAGCGACACGGAACACTGTGTCCTGCTCTGGTTCATGTGGGATTGTTACGGAGGCTGTTGTTGTTGATTTTTTCCACTGGCCTCCATCACTTGACCCTCAGTCCAATCACCACACACCAACATCAACATCAATACTGTTCACATCACACCAACAGACAAGTATCCACACAGAGACAGCAAGTGTCCACAAGAAAAGTTTGACACATTCAATTTAATTTACTTAAATTAGCCTTTGAGGACTTTACGAAACTGTAAATTTACCCTACAACCTGAGTCATATATTTAAGTGTAGCAGTACTCCTACACACACAAGAGTACTGCCATATATACAATACTGTATATGAGGCCTATCTATTGTTATTATGTTTTAGTGTGTGGTAGTAAAGTCTATAGATAGGCTTATCAGGAATCACTTGGCATTCTGAATCGTAGCACATTGTGGCTTCCTGTGGCTCAGAGAATAGACTTTAAAACAGCTCTGCTTGTGTACAAGTCTCTCCATGGCCTCGCACCAAAATATATTAGTGACATGTTTGTCCCATATGAACCAGCCCGGACTCTGAGGAGCACAGGGACTGGACTCCTGTTAGTGCCCAGAGTCAGAACTAAACATGGGGAGGCTGCTTTTCAGATTCATGCTGCTAAAATCTGGAACAGTCTTCCTGAAGATGTGAGACAGGCCTCCTCTCTGACAATGTTTAAAACCAGGTTAAAGACGGTGCTGTTTAGCTGTGCATACAACTGAGGGATTTTATGTTTTTATCTTTCTTTTTAATGTTCTGTGATTATTTATGATTTTAATGCTATCTTGATCAGCACTTTGAGTTGCCTTGTGTATGAATTGTGCTATACAAATAAACTTGCCTTGCCTTGCCACATTGTCTAAACAGACAGGTCAGCGGGGTTAACACAGCCCAAGGGCAAATGCAGGTCCCTCTGTAGATCCCCATGGACAGGTCACCCACACCTGCTGTATCTTATTTGGCTCTTTACAGCCACAGCCACTCCCACACTGTGGCACCTGGTGTTCCCTGGTCTCCCATCATCAAACTGACCAAACACTGCCCTGTTTTACTTCAGAGGTCTGACAGGATCTGCCTTTCACATGCAGGCACTACAAGTAACTCCAGGATCCATCCATGGAAATTCCCCCTGCTGTTTTTTCATTATTTCACACTAACACATAATTGACAGAGAAGGTTTCTGTCTTTTTTAGAAAATGTATGAAATTTTTTATTGAATTTGGAAAAAGTTATGAGCCCATTTTGACTGCCTTAAAACTTGATTCGTCAATGGGACAAAGAAAATATCTCTTGTTTTAAAAAGATACAAGAAAATAAAGCATCAGTTCTTGAAATAGGACTAAATGGCTCATTGTCCCATTGGCAAATCTTGCTTTAAGACAGTCAGAATGTTCTCAAATCAAGATTAAAAAACACTTGATTCAAGTGATTTTTTCCTTATATTGTTCCCATTGATAATAATGTGTGATGTTTGTTCCAACACAAATAGTGTGTTGCATACTTGTAAGACAGAGGCCTGTGAGTCACTGCTCGACACTTTGGGGTGGCAGCTGATTGGCTGAGTGAGGTGTTGTGACAGATATGGCAGAGGTCAGAAATGCATGCATGTGAAATACTAATGAGAAAACCAAAAGATTTTGAGAGCAAAGAACTAGTGACACAGATTCTATAGTTTTAAGGTTGTTTAGAAAGTTACGCACCTCAGCTTTAACTGTGTTGGAGACTTCCTTCTGACTGAAATAGTAATGGCGGTGTTATTATTGTGATCCAGAGCAGAGGGGAGAGGGAGGACAGCGGAAGGTGAAGTCAGCTGCCTCCCCCTCCTCCCCCAGAGTGAACTTTACCCCAGTTTGAGTTTCAGTCTGTTTTCTGGAGGAAGTGTCAAGTCTCTGCTTTTCACTCTGATAAGATACGATAAACTTTATTGATCTCACAAAGGATAAATGTACATGTCACATTTGGCAAAGATAGAATCACTCAGATTGTGCAAAAGACAGAAGTGTGCAACGTGTTAAGGTTAAATATAGTCTGTGCAGGATATAATTATGTACGATAAGAAGTGGCAATAAGCAGTGCTGGTTCTTCAGTCCTAGTACATTAGTGACTTAAAGTGACTTATTGTACAGTCTGACAGCGGTGGGGATAAAGGCCCTGTGGTAGCCAATTGTTTGTCACTTTTCAATACTTAATTTAATGCACCTTTGTGTTTTTGATCTTTTAGCCATAAACTGGGACAATGTAGGCTCATCTAAAGCAGAGAGCATGAACCTCGCACCACAACAAGCGCATCCCCCCGTCCATTCTGTCTCAATACTCTGTTTACAAACTCGTTAAGGCTCTAAAGCAGAGGTGTCAAACATTAGGACCCTGAACTGGTTTTCAAAGATTATGATAAACCTGCAGTATTGATGGCAATATGCCAACATTGCTAGCATGGAATGGTTACCTCATTTTAAAGATAATTTCATCATGAACAATTCAATATTATTCAATACATTCTAAACCCCAACATCTCACATCATCGTGACCAGAGTGATTCAAAATTGAGCTAACATAGCGTTTGTCAGTAATATTTCTTTTTTTCCTAATCGCACAGCCCACTCATTTTAGAGCAGGAATTGCCAAAGTAAACGTTTTCATTTCTAAGAGACACTTTTAACACTGGACTCCCAAATTCTGAAACTACTAGAACCCAAAGCAGTATTTTTGACGGTTTCCAATCATATGAATAGACTGTGCTTTTATTAAACTATTTTTCTTAATCTTTCTTTCAGGCTAATACTGGTGAATATAACACAACAAATCCATGTTCTGGTTTTGCTAATTAAATTCTACAGCAAAACTGATGCATGTAAACGCTGTGTTACCATGGTAACTAGCACTTACACCAAGCTAAGATTGCTCTGAGCCAGTCACTGACCAGCTGGATCAAGTTAATTTCATAAATTTCATAAACATAATGACATGGAAATGATCTATATTCAGAAAACAGAAAAAGTCACAAAGTTATGAAGATCAGACTCGTACATAAACAGAGTAATTACACTTCCAAAACAAAAAGCCGTCAAATTGACTGCTGTTAAGCGATACATTTAGTTTTCCTGACTTGCTTTTACACTGAAGTTACATGTTTATCGACCGTTCACATGTTTGCGCTCCACTGTCACTGTCTGTTTACAAAGCACCAGTGAAAACCAGATTCCTCACAAGTTCTGTTTCATTTGAGTAAGACACATGAAGAACCCGGTGAAACTCCAGTCTGATTGTTGAAACTGGATCAAACCATTTCTGCACATTTACAAACATTTCTGGACTGTGGACTTCCTGCTCCCTATAAACCAATGCCTCATGTGTTTGTTATTATTCCATTTACTGTGTTCAAACGGTTTGATTCTTTAATCTGTTGTTGAGGAACAACAACATCATCAACAACAAGTTTGCAAAGTCCTCCGAGCCGATTGCTGTTGTGATACCCAAAGTTTGAGTATTAAGCTGAAGTTGCAAGATGTGTAGTCAACAATGCCAGTTATAATGAAAATTGCAAAATGTGTTATGCGCAAAGAGCTCACATAATTGTAGTTCTTACGGTCTGTAAATTGTGTCAGATTTTCTTTTAAACCTTTTTTTATTTTTCATTTAAAGAGAGAAAGAAGAGAGAGCTTAGTGTCACATGAAACAAAAAAAGAATAACTAAAATAAATTAATGAACTGTGAAACTCATGCGTCAAGTCGGAATGTCCATCCATTTAATAATAATACAATTATTAAATATTTTCTCATATCAAAATTTGAGAAAAACGACTGAACTTAAATCTTTAACAGTAACACAGTAAAAAAACTGTGTCCTCAGCACCACACCTGAACCGTGATTGTGGCTTCTTTTTAAGCCTGAAAGCAGAGGACCCCCCATAGCGCCTTCTGCTGTATTTGCTCCACCAGAAATTAAATGAGAAAAAAAACACACAAAAATAAAACTGTGGTATTATACATTTTATATATAATCACATACAGTTCACCTGATGCAGGCCTCATCCGTGTGCTCTCTCTCAGGTATTCCCAGAGTCTGATGGAGCTGGTGGAGTTCCTGGAGGAGGACCCCTACGACAAAGACGTCCTGAGGAAGTATGATGCTCCTCTTTTGTACCTCTGCACATTTGGGACACTTTAAAGATGAAGGCGAATAACATGACAGTTGCGTTTGAAGGTAAGGTAAAGGTGCACTTCATTTATCCCCCTAGGGCAATTCATCCTCCGCATTTGACCCATCCTGATGCCACAATAGGGCATTTATCAGGAGCACGTTATAGATCGGTTCTGGTTCATAAGGCGCACTTGTATATAAGCCGCACCAATTCTGTCAATTTAAGGACTGCACTTGAACATAAGCTGCAGGTTTTCATGTTTTGATTTTGCAGATAGATGATTGTTTTAAAGGAGCAGTATGTAAAAAATCTGGCCAAAAGTGGTACTGCAACCTTTTCTACTCTCCTTGACTCAGGTTGCCAGATATGCAGACGAATCCAGCTGGGACCATAATAACTGAATAGACAAGAGTTTTGCCAACAACAAATCTATAACCAACACCTTTTTCACAAAGGCCCCGATGGAAATCCTCGTTTTATTCCTTGTTCTGTCATTAAGGATGTGAGAATCATAATGAGACATTTTTAGTACAGTAGCTAGATGTTACTTTACCAGAGTGATTGGCTC
The DNA here is from genome assembly GCA_964034765.1 of Knipowitschia caucasica. NCBI lineage: Eukaryota > Metazoa > Chordata > Actinopteri > Gobiiformes > Gobiidae > Knipowitschia > Knipowitschia caucasica. Next base: position 17,651,728 of record OZ035838.1, read on the forward strand.
GACGCGGTGAGTTCTGGCAACCAGGATCACGGACTTACTGATGGGTAAAACGGTGGAGGACGAGACAGACATCAAAATGAAAACAATAACAAGTTTTAGGGGGTGTAAAACTAATTCAAATATCTCTGCTTAACTACTGCTATCAGTTAAAGAAGTATTCAAAAAGAGCATGGTTTTGGATTAGGGTCATTTAATGATGACGTGAAAATCTTACATATTGCTACTCAACAGGATTTAAAGGCAAGGTTTTTTTAACAGCTTGACCGTGCCTGTTCCCATGCACCTCAATCTATTTTGACATCAAGTGTCCTACAGCTTCTAAAACTTGTCCATGAACTCTGCTCGGACAACTCTCCCACTATCAAAATACACATATTAGCTGCATTGCTATATAAGCCACAGGATTCAAAAGACAAGTAAAAAGTAGAGGCTTGATGATTTGTTATTAAAGCCAGTACAATTTTAACTAAATAAAATATTAAGTACTCAAATACTCTCATTTGAAAATATCAACGTGAAGTTCTAGAAGCAGTTCTGATCAGTCTCTGTGTGCACTGTTTGTGGAGGGATAGGGAAACGCTCTGTCCGTGTCACCTCTCCTTTAATGCAGTATGGCAGACACGTGGCCATCTGTGTCCTTCTACCGGCTCAGTATCATTGGTCTTTAATCCGCACGTTGGTTTAAACTGTGATTATGTGATCTGTGTGGCTCTTGGCGTGTTGCTAACGGCCGTCAGTGCAGACTTTAAACCATGAGTTTCAGTTTAATTCAGGATCTTATCTGTGTCTAAGTGCACACAGAAGCACGACTCACTCCCACACCTAATCAAAGTCCAAACGACTGCTCCAATGTACACTCGTCTCATTCAGGTTTATTCAAAAGAAGTCACAATCAATGTTACTTTTATTTGTAGCATCCACAATTTCCTCCAATCTCAAGCTGCTCAGTCCACAGCACAGAGGTGGCTAAAGTGTTAGTATATATGGTAGAATGCAAGTATCCTTTTTATAATGAGAGTACATTTATTTGAGTAAAAAAAGTGGCAGTGAAAGTAAAGGGTAAATGGCTGAGACAAAAAAAGTTATTGTTAGAAGAAAGATTAAGAAATATTATGCATTATTTTGGAACAATAAAAATGAACCTATTTACATTGTTATTTCATTGTTACTGTAAGAGCCAAACATGTGCAATCATTGGCCTGTGGGGGCGCCTGTGTGTGTTAGGTCTGTGGAGGGTAGGTCTAGCATAAATAGGCTCTCTCTAATGAGCCTTGCAGGTGTGCAACCCGGTAGGGACCAATGGTTTTTGACCGCTACTTTTATGGAGTTTTGTTGTCTTGATTTATGCATAAATAAACATTGATTTTTATTTTACAATGAACATCTGTAGACTTATGCACGCTACGTTAAAGCTGACACAATAGCCATCTGAAGCGCGTCAGCCATAGCGACCGGTGTTTGGGCACATCTCAGTGGCACAGGTACAGGTTGGCCACTACAGTTACCTTAGCAACAGTTACCAAAATGAAAGTTGCCAGAGAAACAACTGTAATAGTGATTTCCCTAGCAACAATTGCCATAGTGATTGTGGCTATTGCCATAGCAATGGCTCCCATGGTGACATATTGATGTTGCCAGGGTAACAGTTGCCATGGTGACTATAGCCATAGCAACAATTGCCATGGTGACTATATCCATAGCAACAGTTGCCATGGCAACCACCACTATGTCAAATGGTAGCATGGCAACTACCCAGCTAACCAAGAATCATCAGATTGACCTTCCGTTGCCCTGGAAACAGTTGCAATAGTCATTTCCATAGTCACAGTTGCCATAGTGACTGTTGCTAGGGTAACAGTTGACATAGTGATTGCCATAGCCACAATTGCCATTCATGCTAACCATTGTCAAAGTTACTGTGGTTTTCCTGGCTTGATTTATGTGCGATGCACTCACAACATTTTGGCACTCCCAAAATCGTTTATGGTGAAAAATGTGCTGTGATTATGTATTTGTAATCACAGAGGTGATTAAGAGAAAATGCTCTTGAGGTCAAGGTCTGGACCCCTGGAGTAGAATGTGTTTTGGTCTATTTAAAATTTGAATATATCTGACAACATAGCTATCCGATTGTAACAAATTTAATTTCAGTTGAGAAATTGCTCAAACAAATCGTCTTTATACTTTATGATTTTACTTTTGTTTTAAAGGGCAGAAAACTGTTCTAAGTGTGATGTCATAGAGGTACAATGACATCATGCAGGCCTGAGACGAAAGCTTTTTGAATAAAAGAGCAAAGTTATGTTCTTTTCCTGAAACTGGGACTTTTGCTGGTCTCTGGAAAGTAGACTTAATGTCTCCTGACAAATTTACGAGTTTAAAATCTCTTTCATAAATGTTGTATTTCTTCCTTTTGGAATTTGTGTAAAACATAAAATACTGCCAAATATTTTGGCTGGCAATTTCTCTTTTTCTGTCTTACATTGACATTAGTGTGTTTCGTCGGCACATTTAGAATAATATAAACCTCCTTTATCTTCAAGTTTCCCTGGTCCACAGTGGTACTTTTGGTGCGTTTTGGCTTCTGAGTCTGTGTGTCTAAAACATGCTTCTGCGTACAGCTTCACCCACCTGCTGATGAACATCCGCACTCGTCACAACAACGTGATGCCCACCATGGCGCAGGGCGTGCTGGAGTTCAAGGAGGTGTATGGCGTAGACCCCGTCACCAATCAGAACGTGCAGTACTTCCTGGACCGCTTCTACATGAGCAGGATCTCTACACGCATGCTCATGAACCAGCACAGTGAGTACTACTCCTACTACTTCTGTTATTACCTCTACTGCTACTCCTAGTACTACTGCAACTGTTATTACTACTACTACTGCTAATACAACTACTTCTACTACTACTACTACTCAGTGGCGGACCGTGCATTTCACACCTAGGCCTTCAGTAGTGCTCGTCTGAATTAATCCTCCTCTCAATAACTACTTTATGGCTATTTATCACCAAGTAGATCCGACCGTGCAATCTGACATATCACTCCGTCTACAGTCTGTGTGGTTACCATGGCAACAATACACGTTTCCTGCATCTGAAGTTAGTAAAAATCTTCAAACAACGATCCTCCATGAATTTTCTGTGAGTAACAGCAAGAGCCAGTGTTAGTCAATCAGCACGTCATATTTAACCGTGATTAACTTTATATCAACGATCCACACACAATAATGCAGCCTGGACCAACTGGACCGGACCACCAGCCCAAAGCGTCAGTAGCCTATTTGACTCCCAGTAATGAGAGGAGTAATAGATAAGAGAGAACAAGTTTTAATACTGCTTCTTCAGCTGCAACACACCTCACAAAAACCCCAAAACATTTAGGAAAAGTCAGCCCATCTCCAAAAGGGTCGTTATGTCATTAATAAGTGTACGGCTGGCGCTACCTTTCTAGTCTCTGAGTTACCCGAACTTTCAAGCTTATATATCAGCATAGTGATATACTGCTGCTACTACAATTTCTACTACAACTGTTACTATTACTACTATGACTACACACATGCTGATGAACCCGCACAGTCAGTTCTACCCCTAATAATACTTAAAACATTCTCTCAGTTACACAGTTGTCAAATACTCACTGGAGCAAGGATGTAACTGCTGCTATCACGTGTACCTCGAGCTGGGCAGGATTTAGAAATAATAAACAAATACTTACCGACTACTAGTATCCCGCTCATTCATGTACTTCAAGTTGACTGTTCAGATAGTGTGAGATAAGAGAAACCTCACTTTTATGTTTGAACGTGAACACAGAAAAAACCCTGTAATCTCCATGCAGCTTCCAACTCCAGGTAGACAGTTTTTATCCAATAATTACTCAGCATCATAGTTTCCCAAAATCTTCCTCCAGGCCTTCAGACTCTACATTGCTGGCCCACAGTAGCTAAAGTCTATGGTTTTAAGTCGAACCTGTGGCATTAACCAATCAGTGTCAAGTTTCATCCCTCTGGGTCAGCTAGCAAGCCCTGAGTAGTGTCAGAGCGTGCGCATGTTTTGATTGGATAAAAAGCCAATGGGATTAACAGTTTGTCAATAAATCAACATGCTAGGCCAGCCATTCCCAAACACCGCGGCCCCCTTAAAAATCTGACGGGTCTGCGCGGCCCCCCAAAATAATAACCAAGAAGACAACGTTAAAAATAGGCTCTTCTCGTTATTTTATTTGGGGGAAATAGCCTCTGCTACAAACATGTAAATGATGCACCCTTTTTTGTAATACAAAAATGATTACAATTTGATTATTCAAGTCAAATAATGAACACAAATATTTTAATATTACAAACAAAATATTTGTAATTTAACATACAATAATTATATAAAACATTTTTTTTTTTATTACCTCTCGCGGCCCACCTGCAATTCCCTCGCGGCCCACCAGGGGACTGCGGACCCCACTTTGGGAGACACTGTGCTAGGCTAATGTAACATGAAGGTCTATGAAGAAGACACGACCCATAGTCCTGCCTCACCGCTGGTAAGAAAACAGAACATTAAAACTTGCACGCTGTTGATAAGCGGTTTTCTGGCAAATATTTTGTGGGGCATTCTGTGTGTTTTGCATACACTAATATTGTTGTTGGACTTTTCCACATTTATGCTCAAAACTGGGTCCTGAACGCTTTTGTTGCGCATTCGGTCATGTTCTCAATACTGACAGAGAAGAAAGTTACGCTTTGTGCACGCGTGTGTGTACAAACTACAGTGATGAGTCTCTTGTCGTTTTAACACAGGAGGCACATAGCTGTAGGGGGGGGAGAGCTCGTGTCTCTTGTTGCTCTCTGCTGTCACTTCAGAACCTGCACAAAGTTAAAGGAGTGATGTGTGTGTTTCAGCTCTGATCTTCGATGGTAATAAACAGGCGCACCACAAACACATCGGCAGCGTGGACCCCTCATGTGACGTCACAGAAGTCATCCAGGGTGAGACCGCAAGCACTGGGACACTCTGAGGAAGACTGTGGCATTATACAGAACTACTACTCACACACTCAAATAGACACACACATTATATATGCACACAACCACACTTACACACTCACACACATTATACATACACATGCATACAGACACACATAGTCCAAAATCACAACAGCAGTCATCTCAGAGGACTTAACACAACCGTTGAAATCGCCAACACAGATCGGAGAATTAACAGTTAAGACACAAAATTACACACACACAAACACACATGAACACTTCACACACATTTGCATACACAGACACACACATAAACACACATTTATGAACATTTATGGACAGCGGTGATGCGGCTCCCTAGTAACACTGGCTCATACGTATACGTTTGTCATTATTGCATTTCTTGAGTTCGAACAGTTTGATTCTCTGATCTGTTGTTGGCAAATTGCAAAGTCCTCTGAGACGGCTGCTGTTGTTTAGGGCCTACATAAAAAAAATGGGATAAAATGTCATTTTAAAAATTTTCCCAAGTATGTTTTGCTCTAACGGCGACGAAAGCCGTGTCCCTTGTCTTCAAAATCACAAACTCTTAGGATTTTACAAAGCTGTTGATTGGCCAACACAGATCAGAGAATCAAATGGTTCAAACACAAGAAATGCACTGAAAACACATAGAGCCATTGGTCCACAAGGGGGATGACCAATGTCCATAAATGTTGATAAATGTTTTTGAATGTCAAGTGTCCTGGATCATCACCACTGTCCTAAGACCCGCCTCAGTCTGGTCTCTTGTCCTCAGTCCTGTCCCTTGTTCTTTGTATGGTTCACTCCTTTGTCCTGGGTCCTGTCTCTCGGGGGTGGGGGACACAGATGTTGATCTTGTGTGTGTTGCAGATGCCTTTGAGACGTCCAAGCTGCTGTGTGAGCAGTACTACCTGACCTCTCCAGACTTGCTGGTCACACAGTTCAACGGTGAGTCTGACAAAAACCTTTCAATCACCCCCCCCCCCCCCCCACAAGTATTCAAGCAAGGTTATTTGTATTGCACAGGTCATACACGAAGCAACTCAAAGTGACTCATAAATAATCACACTACATTATAAAACGTGAAGATACAATTCTTCAGTTGTATGCACAGCTAAACAGAACTGTTTTAACCTGGATTTTAACATTGTCAGTGAAGAAGCCTGTCTCACATTTTCAGGAAGACTGTTCCAGAGGTTAGCTGCACAAATCTGAAACGCTGCCTCCCCATGTTTAGTCCTGACTCTGGGCACCAGCAGGGGGGCAGTTGGTCCTTTAGCATGTCATGGATGTACTTTGATGTACTAAGAAGTAATCATTAGACATTCTGAATCCACTGTAGAGAGAGAGATACTTTATTTATGTCACAAGATGAAATTTAGGTGACCAACATTTCAGTTCTTAGTATCGACTATTGATGATTACTTTAAATTAAGACATTAAGATAATGAGATCCTGTATTGGTCGCACATTGGGGAAATGTCAGTGTTGCATCACCAGTTACAGACAGTAGGAATAAGAAGCACACAACACAGGATACATGAATAATACATCTGTAAGAACTAAAATAATAGAAAATAAAATAAAATCTCTAACTTTAACATAAAAAGAAGCAAGTATAAAATCTAGCATGATGAAGAAGGAAGATTTAAACAGGTTGCGATATTTTGCCCCCACGCCGACAGCCGATTTGTGAATGCAGACTGTTTACTGTTCTGTTCTGAATGAACCTGTATTTGCTCTCTCTGGGGACTAACGTAGAGTTCATATAAACTGTGTGAGGAGTGGTGTGACCAGAGACTGTTGTGTCCGCAGCCAAAGAGCCGGGACGTCCCCTGAACATTGTGTACGTGCCGTCCCACCTCTACCACATGCTCTTCGAACTCTTCAAGGTATATGAATATGTATTGCAATGTCTATGGCTGTCAAATAAAAAAATAAAAAATCTTCAAGGTTCGCTCTAAAGCTCCACATCAGATTCACGCCTGCAAAACAACATGAGAAAAGAATATCGGTCAAAATAAGAAACACTATTATGTTTAAGGCTTAAAAGTTTTGTTTAAAATGACAAAAGTGTAAAGAAGCTAGCACACAGAACGAGCTTTTTACATCTCCTACTCCTTTTTGAGTTTGAATAATGTACAATAGTATAATTTAACATTTAACAATATTATTCATATTTTTTGAAATGTCAGAAACTTACTATTTAAACATGTTATTTCATTGGTAATTCCATTCAAGCCACTACATGAATACAAGAATATGAATTAAACCAAACATTTCTTGCACTGGTTTGCATATTACACCTAGCTTCTTTATTGAGCTAAAACTAAAGATTTTATGTTTTGTTTTAAAGTATAGTTATGTTCACTTATGTAGTGTTGTGTGCTCCTCATTCCGACTGTTCTATAACTTGTGATGCAACATTGAAAATTCCCCACAGTAAGACAAATAAAGCATCTCTTAATCTTAATCTTAAAGTGTCTGGTATTGAACATAGCAGCTCCGAGTTTGGTCTTCTCAGATTCTAGACAGTTTAGGACATATTAAAAGCAACATAGCTTCAGTTATGGACAAGGAAAGGCAGGTTTTGAAATGTGGTTCTGGTTCTCTCCGGTCTCCCATCTCAATCCTGACCAGGCCCTGACAATACTTTTACATTTGTCAGGCTTTAGTTTTGGATGTGTAATAACTCAGCTCATGTACATTTTTATCTTCATCTTGTGACTTTTTCTGATTCTTTATGTAGTCATTATTTTTATGACATCAACTTTAAATTTTGAAATCAATGAGTTAGCATTAGCCTTTCACAAGTTTTTTTTCTATATTTCATGTTATATTAAAATTGATTAAAGGTCATTTTGATGAAAATGAATAGTAAACTCCATATCTTTTCATTTCAATTTCAGCGTTCAAAATCACGGCTCTCGAAGTTCTAGTGTTAAGGTTGTTTATTTGTGTTATCACAATTTCATTCATAAAAAAAAAATCTTGGATAAGGATCAGTGATGGGAATAACGGCGTTGAAATAAATGGCGTTACTAATCTATCTAATTACTTTGACTGTAACTATAACGCTGTTATCATTGCCGACACCCTGTTACTGCACGTTACTCAAGTCGCACAATAAACTGCTGGGCCTCGTGAGTTTGCTCCTCTCTCCAGTCTCAGCGCTGCTACAGGACCGCAGCCCCACACCGCTTTTTTACACAGCTTGATTGTGTGTTGCACGCAGAAGCATGCTGCCTCATCTACGGTGACTGTACCCTGCGTTGTGATTAGTCCTGTCCGTGTTGGGCGTTGTTGGGCGTTGCTGTGCCCATTCATTTGGGGCAACAACGCTGCTGCGGGATTGGCAGCTGGTATCCGCGGCTTGGGCCAGACCGTGCGCTGCTTTGGCCCCTTTTCCACCTTGATGCAGCCTTATTGTCCTTTATCTGTGCTGCTACTTCCATCTGATAATCTATTCTGCTCCCCACCGCCTCTATTGCCCCGTTCACACTATTCCAGCGGCTGTAGGTGCTCTAGCCGTACTCAGCGCGCTGTGCGTACTGTATTTTCCCTCGTTCTGGTCTGTCAGGCGCGAGGGCTGCTGAACGGAGGGGTCGTGTGTGTATGTGGGAACTAATTATTTTAAAATAGTCTCTTTCAATTGCAAGTTTTATAATGTGTTTTGTTTGATCAATGTATAAAAATAAATGCAATGTAATTTTAATGGAACCTTGGCCTGTCTTGTTATTACTTACCTGTGTGCTTTGCAGCACAGTTCCCTAACATATAATACTAATACTACAAAAGGGTGGCGTTGTTGCATCAATAAATCTACTTAGAAGTTATCCTAAATTACAACCAGCTAAAGCTTGGTACTACGTCAAACAAAAAAGTAACGCAATAGTTACTTTTACTTGTAACTAGTTACTTTTATAGTGGAGTAACTCAGTTACTTTTTGGGAGAAGAAACTAGTAACTATAACTAATTACTTTTTCAAAGTAACCCCAACACCTCGAAAAGGCAATCATCATCTTCAATGTCACATTTCTTTGTTGAAAATATCTTTAATTGTCCTGGTTTCAGAACGCCATGAGAGCCACGGTGGAGACCCATGAGGACAGCCCCACCCTGCCCCCCATCAAAGTGCAAGTCTCCCTGGGCAACGAGGACCTGACCATTAAGGTGAGGGCAACACTGAGAAAGAGGGGGATGGAAACCTCTAATCTGGGTCAGAGTAAGGGAGTTCCTGTTTCATTGTCATTTGAAAGTAAAAGAGCACGTTAGTTTGAGAATAAATTCCTTCACAAAACCACTAACAATCAGAGAACAAAACGTCGTGTTATCATAATCTTCACATTAGAGCCAAAACTGTTTCTTTTAAGCATAGCAGTTAACATAAATTGACCAGTGGGGGTTGGTCCCGGCTCCAAAAGGTCTATGAGCACGTGCGCTGACATGCTTGTAATCTCACTCCTAGTTGGTGGGGGTGGACCCGGAATTACCCAATGCTTTTGTACTGTGTCTTCTTTCCTCTAAAAAACGGCGTTACAGGATAATACATCAGTTTTAAATAGCACTTATCAGGACACTCAAAGCTGCTTCACGTGTTGTTATTCTTTCACTCCAAACATAGTGAGGATAAACTACTACTGTAGCCACAGCTGCCCTGGGCACACTGGCAGGAGCGAGGCAACCAGTATGTGACATGAGCCTCTCCCACCACCAACCATTATGTGAGTGTCTTGTCAGAGGACTCAACGACAGTTTGGCACTTTACAGCTGCAGTCACCCCACTGTATTCCCAGAGGTCTCCCATCACAGCACTAACCAGGCCCTACCCTGCTTGGCTTCAGAGGTCTGAGGGATTTGTCTCTCACGTGCAAGTATGGGCACAAAGTGAGCCACGTGGTCCAGATCGTGAAGCAAAAGTGTGAACATGTGACTTGCCTTTTTGACAGAAAGTTCCGCACACTGACTCACTACAATTAATTTTATGTTTTTATTGAACAGGAAAACCAACAAAGACCTTAATCAGGGCCTATTTTAAAATGCAGGGACAGTCAATTCAATTCAGATTATTTTTGTATCGCAAAAATCAAACAGTTCAAACACAGGAAATGCAATGATAAAAAACTATTGGTTGATACAGGGCAGATGACTAATGTCCACAAATCTTAATAAATGCCCATAAATGTATCATCATCACTGTCCCTGGACCCTCCTGCATCGTTAACGAACAACTGTTAAAAAAAAAACAATGGAGAAGAAAAAAAGTTGCGTCTTTAAGCCTAGTGTATACTTGCGTGACGTGGCTTACGTTAGCGGTTGCGGTGGACCTACGTAAGCACAATTGATGTTATACTGGCGCGTTCCCCTTACGGAGTTTTGAGGAGAATGTTGTAATCCCACAACAAACCACATGAGGGCGATCACACAGGAGCGGTCCCATACACTGCTACTTTGTCCTCTTCAGAACAACAATAGCAAACAAAGCTGTTTGAGCTCATTACACGTGTTTCTACTGTAGGTTTATGTGATAGTTTTATGGATTCATTATTCTATAAGTAATTTCAACTGTGATGCTGTGAATAAAGACACAGTTCTTGTTGGAAACATCCATCCATCCATTTTCTACCCTTTAATCCATTTCTGGGTCAGGGGGGTGGCAGTCAGAGATGCCACCCAAGTCTCATAGCACCAGCCCCTCACTGACCCTCTGCAGGTGGTGAGTCCACAGGAGGACGGCTGCTCTCTGAGTGTGAGCATAGCCTAACTATGGAAACATAGTTATTATTAAATAGTTTTCAGCACAAACAGCAAAACAATAATAGTGGTAAATATCTGAGACAAACATGAACGATTTACGAGTGCAGGAGGAAAGCAACAAACGCAGCTACGACTCAAACAAGACAGGAACAGTGCAAAACAAACGACTGAACAGTTTATAAGTTATATATATGTTAGATATATGTTATATATATGTTAGATATTCCACAGTCTCCTGTATATCAGGCTCTGAGCCCAAACTGCTTTTCCTTCGAAGCACAAAGCTCTCTGCTCCACAGTGCCTCGTCCATTGTCCCTGCTGCAGCCGCTCCGTGCTTCCTTCCAATACACACACACGGACCAATCACAGCGGAGATTCCTTGCGGCGACCCTTACGTAGTTAGAAAATGACGATGCTGCGCGGCAGGCAACGTAAGGGCCTTGCGGTGACCAACGCGTTGGGCAAGTGACGTCACGTCACCTCCGTAAGCTCCGCGCCGCGCGAGTATAAACTAGGCTTTAGGCCTCTCTTTGACCTGATCAGATAACAGATTTAAAACAATGAAGCGGTTCATATTTAACATTTACAAAATCAATTCTTTGTTTTAAACGGTAAAACGTTAGATAATTGCAGACTTTGTGGTTTTGTTGTTGTATTTATGTGAATGTTGTGTGAGGGCTCCTGAGGACACACACTCACACAGACCTTTAGACCACACTATCTGTCTGAACACACCACATCAGCAGCTCTGGGCTTCTCTCACACACACTCACACATACACACATACACACGCACAACACACACACACACATGCACATGCACATGCACAACACACACACACTGCCTTTTTCCCTCTACGTGATTCCTGTCAGCTCAGCAGCACGTACTGCCTGAACTCCTGCAGTGTGTGTGTGTGCGTGCGTGCGTGCGTGTGTGTGTGTTGTGCATGTGTATGTGTATGTGCGTGCCGTTAGCGCTTGACACAGGCAGTCAAAACAACAGTAAAATTATACATTTATTTCAATTTCATTTATTTTTGTATGGCACTAAATCATAACTACAATTTTCTCAGACGAGTGAGGCTGTAGATCCAGAACTGAAGCTGTAGATGCAGGACTGAGGCTGTAGATCCAGGACTGAGGCTGTAGATCCAGGACTGAGGCTGTGGATCCAGGACTGAGGCTGTAGATCCAGGACTGAAGCTGTGGATCCAGGACTGAGGCTGTAGATCCAGGACTGAGGCTGTAGATCCAGGACTGAGGCTGTGGATCCAGGACTGAGGCTGTAGATCCAGGACTGAGGCTGTGGATCCAGGACTGAGGCTGTAGATCCAGGACTGAAGCTGTGGATCCAGGACTGAGGCTGTAGATCCAGGACTGAGCTGTAGATCCAGGACAGAGACTGTAGATCCAGGACTGAGGCTGTAGATCCAGGACTGAGGCTGTAGATCCAGGACTGAGGCTGTGGATCCAGGACTGAGGCTGTAGATCCAGGACTGAGGCTGTAGATCCAGGACTGAGGCTGTAGATCCAGGACTGAGGCAGGATCCAGGACTGAGGCTGTAGATCCAGGACTGAAGCTGTGGATCCAGGACTGAGGCTGTAGATCCAGGACTGAGGCTGTAGATCCAGGACTGAGACTGTAGATCCAGGACTGAGGCTGTAGATCCAGGACTGAGGCTGTGGATCCAGGACTGAGACTGTAGATCCAGGACTGAGACTGTAGATCCAGGACTGAGGCTGTGGATCCAGGACTGAGGCTTTAGATCCAGGACTGAGACTGTAGATCCAGGACTGAGACTGTAGATCAAGGACTGAGGCTGTAGATACACATTGATTGGGGGCATGAGAGGTTAGAAGAAGTGGGAACAAATGTGAAATGACTTAAAGAATATCACAATGAAATACCACTACTTGAAATCTAAAAATAGCAGTTTCAGTGAAGAGGGCCTTTGAAGCAGATTTACAGTAGGGCCCTCTGAAAGCTAGAAGCGGCATTGCAAACTGTCTTCTTTGTGATTTGCTGATTGCAATTCGTCAAACTGGATTGTAGTGAAAGTTGTAGCTCTACTGTGCGGTGGGTGTTGATGTTTGTGTTACTGTTTGTGTGTGTCAGATGTCGGACCGGGGCGGGGGGGTCCCTCTAAGGAAGATCGAGCGTCTCTTCTCCTACATGTACACTACGGCCCCCAGCCCTGTGCACATGGACGGCTCCCGCAACGCACCCCTGGTGAGAGACACACTCACACACACAAATATAGACACACACACACAAAAACACAGACAGATACACAGAGAGAAATACACACAGACACTCACGTACACAGATACAACGACACAGAGACACAGACATGCACACACACCGCAGACACACACACATACAAAAACACAGACAGACACATACACACAGACACGCACGCACACACACAGACACACGTAGACACCGATACAACGACACAGAGGCACAGACATGCACACACATGTACACACACATACAAAAACACAGACAGACACATACACACAGACACGCACGTACACACACAGACACACTTAGACACCGATACAACGACACAGAGACACAGACATGCACACACATACATACAAAAACACAGACACATACACACAGACACGCACGCACACACACACACGCACACTTAGACACAGATACAACGACACACAGATACAACGGCACAGAGACACAGACATGCACAGACACACACACACTCACAGAGACACATACACAGATACAACGACACACAGACATGTCCACATACACACATGTACACGCACAGACACACACACTTACAGACACAGATACAACGGCACAGAGACACAGACATGCACACACACACACACACACTCACAGAGACACATACACAGATACAACGACACACAGACATGCCCACATACACACATGTACACACACACCACACACACACACACACACACACACACGTATCATGTTTGGCTCCCAACATTGGCTGCTGTATATCTTCTGTATGATCCTGGTGTCTGTAAACCCAGAACTGGTCTCTGTGACCGGCTCTGGGTGACTGAGACCATTACAGATTACAGATTACAGATTACAGATTACAGATGGTGTGTTGACCTGTGCTCTGCCCCACAGGCTGGCTTTGGCTACGGTCTGCCCATCTCCCGCCTCTACGCTCGATACTTCCAGGGAGATCTCAAGCTCTACTCCATGGAGGGCCACGGCACCTCTGCGGTCATCTATCTCAAGGTACAGTCAGCAGCAAGTCACTCAACACACATAAGCACGGCAACGGCAACTTCACCACTCACCTCCAGAGGGGGCTAGAGAGGGGGGCAAAGTTTTACTCCAACTCGCTCTGGCTCCTATTGGAAAGTAAACTCCTCGAGCTCAGTAACTGTATGTGTCACACTCACCATGCGTTCTCTACGAGCCTTGTGTTTGTGAATCCAGATATGAGCCACACGTTTGCTCCTGTCTCACCGTGAAGCGGAAGTCGGAAGAAATTACCATATAAGGAAATTTGCTGTATCTGGCGTCTGTTTAAATCGCCTTCTACTGCATTCTGCACACAATATGGTGACATCATTACTCGATCAGTCCACTCCTTGTATGTGCTCTATAGATCCAAGGAGGGTCAGTGCCAGAGACGTTTTGACCAGTGCGGGCGCTGACATGCTTTCAATCTGACTCCTTGCCTGTGGTGGCGTACCGGAAACAGAAATATCCAATGAATACTTATGGTGCCTTTATTCCTCTCAAAACCAGCTTTACAGTCTGGTCCAAAAGTCGGCTCATGGCTCAATGCTACGCTCTACATTCGTGACAATGCTGAGGGGAGTTTTTTTTTGGACCAGCTTAGTTTATCCACTGTGGACTTTTGAATGCATGTGTTTTTTCAGCCTTATGTCAGGCTTGTGCCGGCTATCACCTGCACACAGTGTTGCCAACTTAGCGACTTTGTCGCTAGATTTAGCGACTTTTCAGACCCCTATAGCGACTTTTTTTCAAAAAAGCGACTAGCGACAAATCTAGCGACTTTTTCTGGTGTTTTGGCGACTTATCTGGTGTTTTGGAGACTTATCTGGTGTTTTGGAGACTCGTGAAGCACGTATTGTTCTGCTGTCCTCAACGTGAGCCCCTCCCCCGTCCCAAAGCACTTACAGGCGGCCAGTCTCACAGTAGCCTTGCGCAGCAGTCCCAGCTACAGTCTATGGGCGGAGCAGAGAGAGAGAGAGGAGACTCAAAAGCACAGGAAGTTTTCAGGCTGCTGCAGACTGAACTTCAGCTCCACCACCACCACACATCCAAAGCTCCCCGGCCACTCCTACCACCGCCACCCCCCACTACCCCCCACTCCATCCGCGGCAGCTCTGTCCGTGACTCTGTTTTCTCTCAGTAGTGAAAAAAAAAAACTTACAAAAATAAACCTAAGTAACTCTGCCAGAGTGTGTCTTTTGGGTCACTTTGCCGGTCCCAAGCCCGGATAAAGGAGGAGGGTTGGTTGTAGAGCTAGCAATTTCACCCTACATAACAATCTTTTGATTACATTTGCTGTTATAACATTTAACAATACAGGACAAAACTGATGTGTGTAATGTGGATCTAGACAAAGCATTAAAATCATTAAATGTTGTTAATGTTGAAATTATTTTTGTACATTTGTAGTTCTAAACATATTTAGGGTGTTTTTACTCACTTTTGTCTCTCCCACGACCTTATTCCTCTCTCCTACAGCGTCCGTTACAGTTATTTGCAAATGGCAAATTATGCAAATTAGGCGATGACGTCATTTAGCGACTTCTAGCGACAGCCAATAGCTACTTTCCTTACTGAGGAGTTGGCAACACTGCCTGCACAAATGTGTGTGTGTATCAGACTCCGCTCCGAAAGCAACTTTTGCTGGCTAACACTTGGGAAAAAGCATTTTTTTCACCAAAGACATTTCCTGGTCTTTGATTTTCTGTTACTTACATGGCAATTAAAAAAAATTATTCTGATTTTCCTGCGGTAGGGGCAGCTCACGGCCATTTTGAAAAGGTACATGTTGGTCACAGATACATTTCAATGGAAATGGACGTTAATATTCACAGTCTATTGTTTTGACACACCAGCCTGTGTGGAAATACCACACTTGAGGTGAATTGTGTTCATTCCTAAATTCTCATCACAGTTCAAGAGGGAATAACCCTAACTCAATTTTTGTTTGATTGATCTGTTACCTGATCTGTTAATCTGTTCTTCAAACTTGAAGGGGCTGCGGTCTTTCTTAGGGACAGGTGCTAATGTCCGTTTACAGTTCAGTCGTGAGAAACGTCCTGGTCAATGTGTCACTGGAACACAAGCTCTTTACACTCTACTGTCAAATATCTCAATGGTAATTCTGTCCTTGTGCTGCTCCGTGAACAGACGTACCACCAGCTTATGTAGAAGTTATGCAATAAAGAATCAATTGTACTAGTGTGTTTATGTTTTTATACTATTACTATTCAAACTTTAAATTTCTCTCCTGTTGTGATGTCATGGTGTCCAAAATGACAAAGGATGTGTGAGTTATTAACTACATACAATATCTACATATAATATTAAACACGTGGAAGCCAATGGTCCATGGGGAGCAGGATGGATGACCAATGGCAGGCTAAAGATCCAGGACTCAGGCTGTCGAACAAGGACTGAGGCTCTGGTGAAGGGGAGGGAAGTGCGAGTCCAGGCCAGGGGGGACCAGTCCACAAGTGCAGAAACTATAAATATGGAGTTGTGTAGATAGATAGATAGATATATACTAGAGGTGCAACGGTTCATCACTGATCCGTGATCCGTTCGGTTCAACGTCTTCGGTTCGGTACAGACGTTATCCGCGGTTTGATTTATGAAAAAAAAAGTTGTGCGCACGTTGTTCAGTCCACACACAGCGCGGTCATTGCGAGCGGAGGAACGGAGATGCTTGAAAGCCCCGCGTCATTTAAATCCCCAGTATGAGAGCATTTTGGCTTCACTGTAACTACACTGATAATTAATATTCGACAAAACTGTCACGATGTGTAAGCACTGTGGCACAAGAAAGACATGAGTGAAAAAAGCGTCTCAACGACCGCTTATTGTCGCGGCATTTAAGCAGCTCCTTTACGCACAGTCAGACCAGGCTAAAGTCAACTCTCCCGCGCATCCTCAGCTGCGCTCACGACTGACGCTTGGACGTCCCGCGGAACCTATAATAGATCCATGAGCGGAACCGCTCACTTCATCACCGCAGACTGGGAGATGAAAAGTCTGGCGCTGCAGACACGCCCCCTCTACGACAGTCACACAGTCACACAGCGCAGGTCCTGACACAAGCAGCGGAGGAATGGAAGACAAACGCCCAGTACTAATATCCCAGTCACAACTGATAATGCCAAAAATTAAATAAATGCAGTGAATGAGGCTGGGCCCAGAATGGAGCGCCTCCTCGAATCAGGAAGGTGGTGTAATATATGAGAGTAAATATCCTCATAAAGTGCCTTCTTATGTTGCACTTTGTGTTGTTTTTCATTAATTATGTTAAATAGACATAATTGGATGGATGGAATATTCCATCCATCCATTTCCTTCCCCTTAATTCATTTCTAGGTCAGGGGGGGCAGTCAGAGCAGGTGCCGAGTCCACATGAGCTGTGTTTATTAAAAAGACAACACTTTTTTTTTGAAAAATGAACCGAAAAATGAACCGAACCGTGGCCTCTGAACCGAGGTACGAACCGAACCGTGATTTTTTCAAACCGTTGCACCCCTAATATATACTTTATTGATCCCGAAGGAAATTGTGCACTCGTCCCTTGCTCGCAATCATACAAAGATACATACATAGGTTAGAATTAAAAGATGCAAAATAGTTAAAAAAGAGACAATAAATACATTAAAAACATTAAAAGAGAAAGATGATGCTACAGTACCGTTCATGTGAGAGGTCGTTTATTCAGAGAATAATTATGTCTTTTCTGTAATAAGGTCCTGTGTCCTGAATGTTCAAGGATAAAGTTTTTGCACTACCCTCATGAGTGTTTGCTTCAGTTAATGCGTCTTACTTTCTGCAATTTTTGTCATGCCTTGAGGGACTTGAATGGCAACCTATCGCAGAATCGAATCACAATACTTTCTGTATCGCGCTATGTTAAGAATCGTGATAATAGTGAATTATGGCCCAAATATCGCAGTACTATTGAATTGTCAAATTTTTTCCATTTCCCACTTCTACTACACAGTTTAAAGACTCCCTTCTCTCTCTGTCCCAGGCCCTGTCCTCCAGCTCTGTGGAGCGGCTGCCGGTTTTCAACAAGTCTGTCCTGCGTCACTACCAGACCAGCAGCGAGGCCGACGACTGGTGTCTGCCCAGCAAGGAGCCCAAGAAGCTGGGCAAGTGACTGCTACACCAGGGGCCACACCAGGGGCCACACCAGGGGCCATAAAAGGGGCTCAAGAACACTGTCAAACCAACAGGAAAACAAGAGTTCTTCATTTTAAAGTATGACTTTTATGACGGATTTTAGGATCTACTCTATTTGACTTTTATTTGTTGGGAGAATACCTGAATACCTTTCATCCTTTTGCACCAATCAGAAGCAGTGTGTGGAGAATAAAAACATGTTTAAAGGAAGTGAAAGCAGGAAGTTTGATGCTGACGTCACACAAATGCTGGAGTCTGTCACATCTCTCTCTTTCCTGACATTTACATGTATTTGTTTTTTGGAACTGTTCTGAAACTTTTTATCCGGAAAATAACATATTATTTGTTACTTTTTTTGGGCTCCTGACACCAGTTCTTGTATAATGTGAAGTCACCATTTTACAATTTTAAAACAACAAACAATATGTACTTTGTACACAAATGGATTTAGATGTATTTTAGTTAAAGTATTATAGATTTGTCTAAACAAGACAAATCTACTATATTCAATTCTGATTAAGAAACAAGATTTTATTTTCACATAAATAAAATTTTGAAACCTGAAGAATGCTGTTGTTCCGGCAGATGCGACGCCGATGCCGAGTGAAGTACTTTGAACTAATCTGTACATAGTGTTTAACAGTGAAGGACCAACCACAACCTGCCTCCGTCAACAAATCCATCTTTCACTTTTTACAAAATCATGTTATTTCTGCAATCCTCTTCATGTTGACACAAAACAATGTTGTGTTGGACTTTGTGCCTTGGATTAATATGAATGAAACAGTATTCGAAGCTCACTGTACTAGCAATGCAATTTTCATGTTTCCCACAGGGGTGTCCAAAATGTGGCCCCAGAGCCAAATGCGGCCTGTTTTTATTGTCCCTCCGGTCTCTTTCTGCATTGACCAATGACAGAACAGTTCACATCAATTTGTAAAAACAGAAAGACTGATCACTTTACCTCCGCCCAATGAAGAAGCAGCACACATCGCCCCCTTGTGTCGAGCTCAATACACTTCTCCATTCAATTCATTCTTTTATTGCCCTAATGCCGCGTTCAGCCTCGCTCACCAGACGCGCATTCTCTAGTTTTCAGACGCACGGGTCTTCACACCAGAACGTCCTGACAAGTGGCGGAAGTAGCCGGCCGGCTCTGATGCTACAGAGTTTATACTTGCGGGTTCTCGTGTAAAGATCTTCTCCAATAATGCAGCGTGTTTGTGTTCAGAGACCTTCCATGGACTTTATATAACAGTAGTATGTGTTCACGGAGGTGCGCAATAAGTTTATTTTATTATTAAACGGTATTTCCGCATCGGCGAACACACTCGAAGCAGTTGCATAAAGTCACGGGAGCATGACAACGCATATATTCACAAGCACACAGTCCCCCATTGTTAACCCTGGTTTTAAGTCGTGGTGTAGTCGAACGCGCGTCACCATTGACTTTGCTTTGAAAGCAGACGCAACGCATGATCCGGTCTGAACGCGGCATAAATCACAACCGCAGTCATCTCGGAGAACATTACACAGTTGCTGATTCCTCAACAACAGATGAAAAATTTAAACTCAGGAAATGCAATAATGCAGTGGTCCATAAATGTCCTGAGATCTTTCTGAATCTGCAAGGAACAACAAGAAGAAGAAAAAAATTCGCAAAAAGTGAGAAACCTTGGAGAGGCCCACTCCCACAGACCGACAGGACTCAGACTGTAGAACGAGGACTGAGGCTGTAAGGTGCAGGGCCGGAGAGAGACCAGTTCCTAGGGGCTCATAAAAAAATAAAAGATAGAAAAATAACTACTTTTCAATGTGGCCTTTTTGGTGAAATCACTTTGGACACCTATGTTAGGGACTTTCAGTGTTAATAGGCAGAATTTGGCGCACATTAAACAAGTTTTTTTCAGTTGTGATGCTATACTTATCCGCCCATACTCGATTCTGACCACTGACCGGTCCTTTTGAATCAAATAGCTGTGTTTTTTCAATCCCATGCAACTTTCAATGCATACATATGTCCCATGAGCCTTTGAGCCTTTCCTTTGTATGTTTGAATGTATGTGTGTTATGTATGTTATTATTAAAACCGGATTCTGAAGCGTGACTTTAAAGTATCTATGCAAACTGTGCATACTGTAGCATTTATCTGTGATTGACGAGCAGAAACCAGACTGGAAAACACAGCGGTGCTTTTGACAGAAATATGAACGTAATCGTTGTTTTTGCTACACTTTTTTCAACATATTTGTGTGAGACTGAAATAAAAATATGAACAAAAAATGTAAATTCCTAGTTTTTTGCCATTTTCCATTTGTAGAAGGACTGGCCTGAAAAAAACTGAAGATTTTAGGTACAAAACACCAACAACATTAAGGCAAGTCAAGTTTATTTGTTTAGCACAGATAATACACAAGGTGCAGAACGATCCTTACAGAGAAACCGGTAAATCATCAATAATCACAGCACATTAAGAAAGAGTCCAGATACAATCCTAAAATTCTGCTGTTTTTAATCTGGATTTGAACATTGTCAGAGTAGAGGCCTGTCTCACATGTTAAAGAAGACTGTTCCAGATTTTAGCTGCATGAATCCAAAACACAACGTCCCCATTTTTAGTTCTGACTGGGGACCAACAGGAGACCAGTCCCTGTGCTCCTTCGTGTCCCAGCAGGAGACCAGTCCCTGTGCTCCTTCGTGTCCCAGCAGGAGACCAGTCCCTGTGTGCTCCTTCGTGTCCCAGCAGGAGGCCAGTACCTTTGATTCCTTGTGTCCCAACTGGAGGCCCGTCCCTGTGCTCCTTTTTGTACCAGCAGGAGGCCAGTTCCTGTGCTCCTTCGTGTCCCAGCAGGAGACCAGTCCCTGTGTTCCTTTGTGTCCCATTTGGAGGTCAGGCCCTGTGCTCCTTTATGTCCCAGCAGGGGGCCAATCCCTGTGCTTCTTTGTGTCCCAGCAGGAGAGTAGTCCCTGTGCTCCTTTGAGTGTCAGCAGGAGACCAGTCCCTGTGCTCCTTCGTGTCCCAGCAGGAGAGTAGTCCCTGTGCTCCTTCGAGTGCCAGCAGTAGACCAGTCCCTATGTGCTCCTTCGTGTCCCAGCAGGAGCCCAGTCCCTGTGCTCCTTCGTGTCCCAGCAGAAGGCCAGTACCTTTGATTCTTTGTGTCTCAACTGGAGGCCCGTCCCTGTGCTCCTTTTTGTACCAGCAGGAGGCCAGTCCCTGTGCTCCTTCGTGTCCCAGCAGGAGACCAGTCCCTGTGCTCCTTTGTGTCCCATTTGGAGGTCAGTCCCTGTGCTTCTTTATGTCCGAGTTGGTTCACAGAGCACTGAGATTTCATATTTTTTCAAATCCTGGCACATTCCATAAGTACTTTTACTTGAGCACAATATTACTAACTAACACACTTTCTAGCACACAACACAATAATATTCCTGAGGTATGTATTATTTGTTTCATGCTTCCTCTTTATCTCTTTATCATCTCATCTCTGTGGTTTACTACCTTGAAAGAGCAAAGGGCGCTGCACATGGACTTTACTTTCTCCAGGAACAAACTGTAAGGCAAGGCAAGTTTATTTGTATAGCACAATTCATACACAAGGCAACTCAAAGTGCTGAACAAAACAAGAAAGCATTAAAATCATAAATAATCACAGAACATTAAAAAGAAAGATAAAAATATAAAATCCCTCAGTTGTATGCACAGCTACAACCTTGTCTTAAACATTGTCAGAGAGGAGGCCTGTCTCACATCTTCAGGAAGATTGTTCCAGATTTTAGCAGCATGAATCTGAAAAGCAGCCTCCCCATGTTTAGTTCTGACTCTGGGCACTAACAGGAGTCCAGTCCCTGTGCTCCTCAGAGTCCGGGCTGGTTCATATGGGACTAACATGTCACTAATATATTTTGATGCGAGGCCATGGAGAGACTTGTACACAAGCAGAGCTGTTTTAAAGTCTATTCTCTGAGCCACAGGAAGCCAGTGCAAAGACCTGAGGACTGGACTAATGTGGTCGTACTTCCTGGTTCTAGTCAGGACTCGAGCTGCTGCATTTTGAATGTACTGCAGCTGTTTTACAGCCTGTTTGGACAGACCTGTGAGCAGGCCATTGCAGTAGTCTAACCTACTGGAGACAAATGCATGAATAAGAATCTCCAAGTCTGCTTTAGACACTATGTTTTTGATCCTGGCAATGTTTTTTAGATGGTAAAAAGCTGCTGATGTTACTGATTTGATGTGGCTGAGTCCAGTATTACCCCTCTATTTCTGACCTTGTTTGAAGGTTTTAGGGAGAGAGACTGGAGGTGACAGATGACGCTCTCTCTTTGTTTCTGGGGACCAAAGACAATAATTTCAGTTTTGTCTGCGTTTAGCTGAAGGAAGTTGTTTTGCATCCACTCACTGATCTGTTGGATACAGTGAAGGAGTGAGTCCACTGGTCCATGTTCTCCTGCAGTCAGTGAGACATAGATCTGAGTGTCGTCTGCATAGTTGTGATAGGACACTTTGTTTCTGCGTATTAACTGACCTAACGGCAGCATGTAGAGATTGAACAGAAGAGGTCCCAGGATCGACCCCTGTGGTACTCCACAGGTCAGGGCCATATGATCTGAGACACAGTTTCGAATCTCCACAAAGTACTCCCTGTCTTAAAGGTAAGACCTAAACCAACTTAGGGCGGTGCCAGCGACTCCAACCCAGTCCTCTAGTCTCTGTAAGAGGATCTCATGGTCGACAGTGTCAAAGGCAGCACTCAGATCTAACAAGATTAAGACTGAGACTTTGCCTGCGTCAGTGTTCAGCCGGATATCGTTAACAAGAGCAGTCTCAGTGCTGTGGTGGGGTCTAAAGCCGGACTGAAACATATCAAATGAGTTGTTGATTATAAGAAATCTAGTAAGCTGTAGGTAGACAACCTTTTCAAGGACTTTTCCCATAAATGGCAGATTTGAGATGGGACGATAGTTGTTAAGTACTGTAGCATCCAGACTGCTCTTTTTTAGCAGGGGCCTGATGACTGCAGTTTTCAGGGCCTTTGGGAATATTCCAGAATGAAGGGACATGTTTACTATCTGTGTGAGTGAAGGTAACAGACTGCTCAGAACAGACTTCAGAAATCTAGTGGGTAGTACATCCAGGCTGCATGTGGAGGAGCTCAAACTGGAGATTATCTCTTGGACAGTTTTATCATCTACAGGTGCAAAGTGTGTTAGCTCAAAGAGCCTTTCTGGCTGTTGGATGGTTATCTGTGGATTGGAGACAATGGCGTTTTTGATGCCTTGAACCTTGTCATTGAAAAAATGTGCAAACTCATTGCATTTACATTTGGAAGTTAGCTCTAATGGCATCTGAACAGGGGGATTTGTTAATCTATTAACTGTTGAGAACAGAACACGCAGATTGTTGCTGCAGCCTTCAATCATTTCAGAAAAATACCTTTCTCTCGTACTACGTAGCACCCGGTTAAACTCGCACAACTTATCCTTGAATATCTCAACCTGGAGGTTGAACTTGCGCCACTTCCGCTCGGCCCCCCGGCACTTTCTCTTCAGTGCTCTGACACATAACACTCTCAGACTGGGTAATCACCATGGATACGGACACAAAACCCCTTTCCCCCGAACGCCTCTGCTCCTCCCTGACTCCTTTCACTTCTGTGGTGAGAGGAGGACTCTAGGAAGTGTTTTATTTTTTTTTTTCTGTCAAGATATAACAATTACAACATCCACTCAAACAGTACGGAATCAGATTAGGAGAGCCTCACGACCTTACCGACTTACTCTGACAAATGCTGTAACTGTCACAGTGTGGATTTTGTGTTGTTTTATTTGGACTTCTTTTCCCTTTAGTTTAGTTTAACTTCCTGTCCTGTTCCCCTGTTGATTGTCTGCCCCGCCCTAATTTGTTTCACCCGTCTCTCTTTGTGTCTATCTGTAGCTTGTGTACTAATTTGTTGCTGGTCCATTGTTCTGGTCCAATGTTCTCTGAAGATTTTGAGTTTGTTTTTACCTTGGACTTTCATTTTATCGTCATTAAATCATTTTTTCATTTGCGCTTTTCCGATGCCCCCTCGTTTCTCCACCTGTTCAATGAAACCCCCTTCTCCCCCCTTCTGCTCCCCCTTATCTTGTCTCTCAAGCACTCCCACTCCCTCCCTTCTTCTGCCCTTTTGTTTTAAAAATTGAACAATTCTTAAAATAAAAGAGACAAGACAGAGCTGGCTGAAAACAAAAGACCTGAAGCTTTTCTTTCTGTTGCAAAGTCTGTATCATTTGTTCTTCACTATTTTAATAAACTACACAAAGTCAAGCTGTTTCCTTTGAATACTTTATCGTTGGAGAACACATTTCCAGTACAAGCGCACAAACTAAAATAAATCAGCTGATTGAATACGGTAAGGTACAGTTTAGGTTATTGTACTCTATTGTACTCTCCATTCTCAGGAGCAGAGGTCACCACAGTGCTGCACCCAGGGGCCTCCTGATGTTGGTGCTCTTGGTCATCGTTTTTACATATTTTTTGTGGTCATGGAATCCTACGCAGACACAAGGAGAACATGCAAACTCCCCTCAGAGAGTGGATTCGAACTCAAGTGTTAACCACTCTGCCATCGTGCTGATACATGCTCTGAGTGGAGCCTGTGGGGCCTTTTTATGCAACCACGTTTACGATGACAGGGCGCAGGGGGGCAGACTGCAGAGCGATATGGCAGGACTGAACCCATCGACTGTTTGAGAACTTGGTTTTAGATCAATATTAATGTTTCATATGTTCTAAATGTAAATGTGCACTTTATTGACCCTGTAGGGAAATTTATTCTCTGCACTTGACCCATACTGATGCCACTAAGGCTTACGTCAGGAGCAGTCGTTGCCATAGTACAGCGCCTGGGAACCCATCTCCAGATGTTAATGATCGGCTTGGTCAGGACAACCGAAGCTTGAGGATTTTACCTAGTGAGCATCTTTTTAGTGGTAGGGGAAACCGGAGCACCCGGAGGAAACCTACGTAGACACGGGGAGAACATACAAACTCCACTCAGAAAGGCCCTGTTCCGATCGGGATTCAAACCCAGGACCTTCTTGCTGAGAGGCGAGAGTGCTATCCACTCAGCCACCACTGAAATGTTCACTGTAGTTTTATTTCAATGTTTCAGAGAATCTAAACCCATGAAAAGGACTGTTGGTGTGGTGGGAAAGAGGTTTGTCGGAGGAAAACAGAAAAACCCTTGAACATTGTAAAAATAGAGCTTTTATTAACATTCATTTAAGTAGTAAGACTGCTGTGTCTGATGCACCAGGCAACAGCAAGACCAATGTATGCATCACACGCTAATAGTTCAAAACATAATTACAATACAATAAAATACAATTTATTCTTGTATAGCCCTAGGTCACAACAGAAGTCATCTCAGAGGACTTAACAAAACCATTGACATCACCAACACAGGTCAGAGAATCAACAGTTAAAACACAAGGAGAATATAAAGCACACACAGAAGAAAATGTCCATACATGTTGTAGAATGCTAAAGTGTCCTGATCATCACCAATCCTTTCTGTTGGACACTAACTGTCCAACAAGACCCTCCTGCATCGACAAGGAAAAACTCTTAAAAACCCCAGTGCTACCCAGTAATTATTAACAGAGACAGTGATAGTGCTTTTTCTATGAGAGCAAGAATAATTTCTCAGTTGATGCGCAGTGTGGGTGAGGTGCACAGGCAAGAAGACCCACAAACCGGTTTTGTCTGCAGAAACTATCTCCAAGATTTCACCAATTTATTGTATAACCTTGTGTATGTAAACAACCAGAAATAAGCAGTCATTTCCTCCTAATAATTTGACGTTTCATAGGATTCAAATGATGTACCACTAACAATAATAAATCATACTTATATAGCGCTCTTTTGACAGTCAGACACTGAACAAAAGGACAGGTTTATAAGAAACAAAATAAAAAGCCAAAATAAAGAGTTCAGCGTCTGTGGGTTTGGAGCAGTGATTTGAAGTTCTGAAGTGAGTCTGAGTTCCTGATGTGTTGTGGGGCACTTCGTTCTGATGGGAGTGAGGAGGTGGGAGTCGGCAGATCTGAGGCTGATGGAGGAGGTCAGTGAGCTATGACGAGACCAGGTTATGAAGGGACGTGTAGGTGATGAGGAGGACCTTATTATGTGTGCGAACAAAAGTACTCAAGTGCACAGAACTCGGAAGTATTTGTAGCTATGGAGGCCGTAAATCAAGATCAGGATTCCCTTTTCACCTCGGAGGAGATGGACAGGGCAGTTAGAAGGGCAAAGCAAACATCTCCAGGTAAGGATCAAGTATGTTTTGCGATAATTAGAAGGCTAGGGATAGAAGCCCGTAAGAAGCTTCTGTCATTGTATAATAGAGTTTGGACTGAAGGAAAGGTGCCAGGTGTGTGGAAAGAGGCTGTGATAGTGCCGATAAAGAAACCTGGAAAGGACCCATCAAAGCCATGTAGTCATCGGCCAATAGCTCTTACCTCCAACCTCTGTAAAATTATGGAGAGAATGATTGTGGAACGGTTGTCTTTTGACCTTGAGAGACGAGGAGTTTTAGCTGGTTGTCAGAGTGGATTCAGGAAAGCGAGAAATACGTGCGACTCTATTATTAGGCTTGAAAATGAGATAAGGAAAGCCCAGGCTTGTAAGGAGTCTGTGCTGGCAGTGGTTTTTGATATTGAAAGAGCCTATGACATGATGTGGAAGGCTGGAGGTTTGTGCAAGAGCTTTTAACTGGATCCGAGACTTTCTCAATGGGAGGAAAATTGAGGTGCACGTTGGATCAGCCTGCTCCAATCAGTATGCTGCTGAAAATGGAACTCCTCAAGGCAGTGTGATAAGTCCTCTACTGTTCATTATTTTGATTAATGATGTGTTTGATGCAATGCCTGGGAGTGTGGGTAGATCTTTGTTTGCAGATGATGGGGCGGTATGGAGCAGGGGGAGAAATGTAGATCATCTTCTAGTCAAGAGTCAGCGAGCCATTAATGATGTGGTGGAGTAGGGACTAGACTGGGGCTTCAGGTTTTCAGTTGAGAAAACTAAAATGGTGTTCTTTACAAGGAAGAGAGTGAGGGAAGTTCTGAAGTTGAGGTTATACGGTGAAGAGATTGAGAGAGTTAGTGCATTTAAGTTTTTAGGGGTTGTACTGGACTCTCGTTTAACATGAAAGGAACACGTAAAAAGGATAGAGGAGAGGTCGAGAAAGGTTATAAATTTCATGAGGTGTTTGGCAGGAAGAGACTGGGGAGCCAGCTGCTCCAGAGAAACGTCTATCGGTCTTTGATAAAGTTTGATTATGGTTGTGTGGTGTACGGATCAGCATCCCCATCCATATTGAAGAAACTGGATGTGATACAGGCCCGTGCCTTGAGGCTGTGCTGCGGAGCCTTTAAGACATCTCCGGTGAATGCATTGCAGGTAGAGATGGGGGAGATGCCACTAGATCTGAGAAGGAAGCAGATAATGATGAACTACTGGGTTCATTTACAAAGCCATGGGGAGTCTCATCTCACAAAACAGACTGCTGGGAATATGGTAAGGCCCAGAGAGATCATTTTGGGAAAGTGGGGGACCAGATGGCTCAGAATTATGGTATTTATGATCTTCAGATTAGTTCTGCTTTCGTGTTCCTAGAAATACCCCCATGGAAGTTGGCGTGCCCAGGAGTAGATTGGTACCTGCTGGACTTGAAGAAGGAGGAAGAAGGGAGGGTTGATCTGGTTGCAGCTTTTGAGTACCACGTATCTCAACTATACTCAAGTCATATACATATCTTTACGGATGGGTCAAAGAGATAGCTGTGCCAGGAAAAGGAGTTGGTATTAATAGACGTACATCTAATGGTTTGAGTGTTTACACAGTGGAGATGGTTGCTATATTAGTGGCGTTAAGGTGGGCAGAGCAGGCTAAAAAGAGCAAGGTTTTAATATGTTCTGATTCAGCGTCTGTGCTTTCTAGTGTCCAGTCTATACAATCACAGGGTCGACAGGATATTTTGTATGAGACTCTATTGACAGTTACTAGAATACATCAGCAGGGGAACAGGGTGCAGTTTCTGTGGGTACCATCACATTCTGGTATTCAAGGTAATGAAGTAGTGGACAGACTGGCAAAGGGTGCACTGAATAAGGCTAGGGTGGAGATGAGTGTGAAAAGTAGCAAGAGTGAAGCAAAGAATATGGTGTGGAAGCAGATAATTCAGGAATGGCAGACACGTTGGGAGACAGGGACCTCAGGAAGGCACTTTTATCACATACAGAAAGAGGTGAGCGATGGCAGAAGGCAGGGGGGCCATCGGAGGGAAGAAATGGTCATGACTAGGCTTAGATTGGGGCATTGTGCGCTGAATAAAACACTGTGTATCATAGGGAAGCATGAGACGGGGCTCTGTGAGGGATGTGAAGAGCAGGAGGAGTCTGTAGAGCACGTGCTGTTACATTACAGGGGATATAGTGAGTGTAGGGAGGTAATGAAGCAGAGGCTGGGGGTTAAAGTAGTACTAGAATTTAATATGCTGCTATCCAGAATATATAACTACAATATGTGTTTATAATATTTCGGGTGTTCATTTTGACATATTCAGATGAATTATGTTTAAAAAACGGCTTTGAAGTGGCACCTTATAACAAACGCTAGGGGGTGCCAAAATGGCGGCGATGACGTAGAATGACTTCTCACAGCAGCAGACAGCAGTCTGGGCTGGAAACTGTAGGAGGTTTCACTGTCATCTGAACAAGGTATAAATATATTTTCATCAGTTTTGTACATAATAGTGTGCAACCTTAACCTTAGTAATCTGGCGTAGTAATCTGAGGAGCGCTACGTCCGCGCACTAACTTCTCTCCGGAGACTTCTCTCTCGCTCACTTCCGTCAATAGAAGCAGCGTGACTTGTAGTACGGAGAGAAGTTAGTGCGCGGACCTAGAGCTCCTCAGATTACTACGCCTCACAATATAGTACCCGTTTTATCCGCTGAGAAAATTGACAGTTACATTTCTGTGTTACTATACTTTGCAGTGTAACACGTCACGTAACTATATACATTTAATAGGGAACACTTGGAAGAGTTTGGTAGCTTCTAGCGGGAGCTACCTTTTGGGTACTATACAGTATACAGAGGAGGCTGCGTTTGTGCTCCCGTTTTTGCTCCATTTGCATGACAGAGCGCACGGACTAAGACCAGACAGGTACATATTAACTAGTCTAAGGTAAGGTAAGAACATATGTCAGTATGTAAAAATGGTGACAAAATAGTGACAATTGATAGGCCCAATGACAGGGGAGAAAATCTTCCCGCGTGTTTTTCAAAAGAAAACTTTCTTAAAAGGAAGGCATCTGCAGGGAGAGAATAATTTCCGTGCTAAAATTGAGACAATTGATAAGTCTAGGTTGTGGGTTGGGTCTATCTCATCTCCTATGAGTATAAATACTGGACCCATGAGATTAATCGGAGTTGACCAGCATCAAGAAGAGTTTGCACCTCGAGATTGAGAAGATTCTCCACCTCCAGCATCAAGAAGAGTCTGCATCTCCAGATTGAGAAGACTGCACCTTCCAGTTTTGAGTTAAGCCATACCACACCTCTGTGAGTAATTGAATTTTGCTATTTACACGATAAGTTACTGTTGTCTCTTTTTTCTATCCCTTACGTGTGTGTGCGCCTAGCCTCTCTCTCCCCTCCATGTCTCTGTGCGTTCAGCATGCACCCCCCCAGACTCTGAAAATAATGTGTGTGTGTGTGTCGGTATAGCCCCCACCCTCTCCCTCTATGCGTCCAGCATGCCCCCCTAGACTCTGAAAAGAATGTGTGTGTGTGTGTGCGTTTTCGCACACACACTCCCTGCATCACTGTTTTATTATATCTAAAGTGTAAGGCATTAACCCCGTCTTCTTTTAGTTTCAGACCACTGGAGAAGAAGATTCACTCATTCTTAAAGATCTCAGAATCTACATTTCAACTGGGAAAAAGTAATCAGATTTTATTTTATTATTATTATTTTCTATGTGTGTTTAAAACTAATCAATAACATTCTCCAACAGATCATCTGGATCCCCCCGATCGGCTAGTCAGCAGAGGATCCCCAGACCGACATCTGATGAAAGCCCTGGAACAACCAAACCACCTCAAGTGTGAATCGGAGCAGCATTACCAAAGTCTTCCAGCAAACTGAACTACTGAAAACAGCAATCGGTGAGCCCCCTACGCGATAATCTGTATAGGCACACATAGGCCTGTCGCGATAGTCAATAAATCAATTAATCGCACGATAAATAAAATTTGCTCAATAACTTTTCTGGCCGCGATAAATTCCATTTGCAGCTTGTTTGTTTTTCCCGTCTCTCTCTCCCCCTCTCTCTCGGGTCAGAGAGCCGCAAAGTGGTCACGGGAACATTAGCGGTCTAGCAAGCAGACGGAAATTACTCAAAAATACAAAATACAGCCAAAACAGGACCTAAACCAGGACTTAACCAGGATTGACAATGGGGGACACAGTAGTTGTGAACATATGCCGGCAGCTGAGTTCTCATTCAGGCTTGATTAGTGACTATACTAGCGCAGCTAGCGTTAGCGTGTTCGCCGATGCAGAAGTACCGTACCATACCAATAAAATAAACTTATGGCGCACCTCCGTGAACACATACTGCTGTTATATAGAGTCTCTAGAAGGTCTCTGAACACAGAGATGCTGCAGACTTGCATTCTTGGAGTAGAACTTTACGCAAAAAACCCGCTAGCTTAGCTGTTAGCATCAAAGCCCGCCCCGCTACTTCCGGTGGGCGCTACCGCAGCAGGACTTCTGTACGCCCCATTGGTGAACCCACATGTCAGTCACTTGTCATTCGCCTGGTGGTGTGTGGGGAGGTGGGACTACTCCTGAGAGATCCTGTCTTAAGCCACACAAAGTCAACATGTTGGTATTTCTTTCTTGTAATCTGTCATAAAGTCTGAGAAATTATTGACATTTGAGGCATCTGTTTCATATTTTCTTTACAAAGGTCCTGGCAGTTTTATTCCTGGTCATTTTTTGTTAAGAGACTGAGTCTATGTTATTTATTGTTTTTGGTTGTTTGTTAATTTATTGTGTTCTAGCGTTAAATATTCGTTAAAAATAAAAGTTTATTCTCTTTGAAAAGGTGTACCTGCATTATCATTCTAATCGATGCAAATGATCTCAGAACGACAATATAATCGCTTATCGCAATAATTTCTGAGACAATTAATCGTCCAGCAAAATTTGTTATCGTGACAGGCCTAGGCACACATGTTATACTGTTCGGGCTGTTCGCAGTAGCTGTGCTGACTCATGGAACTCTTATGCCAATGACTCTGTATTTTTATTTTTTTTAAATGGCTGAATCATATAATGTACCCCCGGATCTTCTCCGGCTCATCTCTGAGTTAAATGCTGAAACAAATGTCACCAGTAATTCTACAAACAGTGAACAAGGCAGTCCGACAATCAACCAATATGAGAACGCGGCTCCAGTCTACCTTCCAACTGAATCCCAACTGCAAAACGATATACAGTCATTTAGATATCCGTCACCACCCACCAACACAAGTCAATCGTGAGTTAGAATTGAATCCTGCAAGTCCCAGCGATACACAATGTCTAAATGCAGTAGATCATTATGAGAGAACGCTCACTGATGTTGAGGAGGGGCCGTGGTCCCCCGCTGATTCAATGTGTGTGGACTCATTAGACACATTTGAGCAATCTGTTGAAAGAGGTGTACAAGTTAAGCCTTCCACATCCCACTTTGAGCCAGATTTTCAGCAGCCCTCAACTTCGCATCAGGGCGGCGGTTTAGTGTATGACAACCATGATGAAATGTCTGAAAACGATGATACGGGTTATACAAGTACTGAAAAGGTCAAACGACGTGGTAAATTCAACAATATTGAGATCACCACAACCCTGCGTTTTCATCAGACTCCAACAGCTGACTTCCCTCAGTTTTTCCAGAATGTGACAAATGGATTTAACAATACCGTTTCAAGAGCCATAGTGACGGTCGGACTTTTACCTAACGATCGCATTCAGGTTAGTCTGGGGGCCGCTAGTTTACAAACAGATGTGACAATGACGGTCCTCTATGGTGACACTTTAGCGTCTGAATTTCAAGATCTTTTATCGCGTCTAGTCCAAAGTAATAATAATATTTACAACGATGAAACTCTTACGCTAACCATCCAGATTGTGAGAGCGCCTCGGGGCGGTGGTAAAAGACGATTCGAATCTTGTCTCGATTCAGAAATTATTTTTAAAAAAGCAAAACATATTTTTATAGTTCACAACTCTGATCAAACATGTTTTGCTGTTGACAAACCCCTCTCTGTCAACCACAGAGGCCATAATCAAAGGTCATAAAATTCATTCACGGGCTGGTTTATCCCTTGATGCAGACGTCACATTTCCGGACATTGTAAAATTTGAAGAGTTGTTACGTTGCAAAATAGTTGTTTTCTACCGTTCCCCCGACAGTGAAAAAAAACCACCTAATTACTTTTCAAACACCAACCGCGCCACAGAAAACAACCCACTATTTTTTCCTACATCATAATCATTATTATGGTGTGAAAAATATCAAGGGTTCTTTTTCTAACTTCGTTCGGTGTTTCACTATGGGAATCGCCTTGGGCGTGACCATCCATGGAAGCTCCAATGGCACCACGTCTGTCTTTTGACAGACAGGTTGACAGTACCTAGCACCGCCCACCTACCCTGGTACAGTCAACCTCCTCCTTTTGGAATCATTCTCGCTTTCTTCCCGCGTGGAAACCATATCTTTTAGCTCCTTCAGCGTTCTCGGACCTTAGGCTAGCTTCTGCTTAACAGTTCACAGACGAGCCGTAAAGGATTTCGTTGGCGAGCGCAGTTGCTGGTGCTTTGGTTCACCGACGCTGGGTAAGTCCTTACAGTCTTACCGCTAAGCTATTATTATTTTGTTACCGGAGCAGTGACCGCGTCAAGGCGAACTGCTCTTGTGTTTACGGGGACAGATCACATTAAGTTGCGGTCTGCCCTATCACCTTGCGGTTAGCATTCACTTGTTAACCCAGGGCTCTCGCGTAAAGCGGAGTCCTTCTGTTCGGTTGGTTAGTATTAATTTACTGGCCAACAGATTGTAGTGCGCGGTTCTGTTAACGTGTTGTGGCGAACCGAATTTGCCTGGACCTAATTTTTCGACTTAAAACTCGAATTGTCTGGTTCATACAATCGTGCTCACTCCAGCTCTGCTCTCTGTCAGGCATGTCTACGGCTACCACCCCCGCCAAAGGGTCGGATCCGAAGCCGAAGGAGGCTGCATCCCGCTCATGTCCCGCGTCATGCGGGTCTGCCATCTCAGGCAGGGACCCTCACCCAATGTGCATAACCTGCATGGGCGCTAAACACGCTCAGGCAGCGCTCGCTGACCGCGAGTCCTGCGGGTATTGCTCATCTATGCCTGAGAAAATATTGGAGAGGAGGCTCAGAGTTGCGGTGGCTCATCCCCAGGACCCGTTGCTGGCGGGGACCACCGATAAACCCACAGCCGTCACTCAACAGCCCCGTAAGACTGAACTATGGTCAGATATGCTGAATGACGATGACGCTGATATGCCGCCATTATTCGAGGACCTGCTCGAAGTGGACCCAGGCGACGAGGGCGCAGACGGCGATGATGCCGCTTCTGACTTCCTCGAGGCTGTGGATATGGATGATGTGGAGGAGGACTCTACATTCCCAGCGGCCCAGTCCCGACCCTCCAGCGCATCTGAGGCTGCGACTCCCGTCGATAGCAGCCTATATGATGTGTGCAAGCGCGCTGCCGCCAAGCTTAACATAACCTGGCCAGCCGCTGTAGATGCGGAGGATGGGGAAAGGGATTTATATGACGGTAAACGGCTCCCGCCAGCGCATCCACCTCCGAAGCAACTTCTCCCTGCTGTCAGCGCATGCATGAGAGAGGTGGGTAGGTTTTGGAATAACCCACTTAGGAGCAAGCTTCCTGTACAGGGCTATTCAAAGCTGGAGATCCATGTGATGAAGGAGCTGGGGTTGGCCGAACCCCCAGCGGTGGAGCCTTCAGTGGCTTTTCACCTCCATCCTAATCGCCGTTCCGTCTCAGCCTCAAGTCAGGTTTCCCTGCCCGCAAAATCAGAGAGAGTTACATCCTCCATTCTGCAACGCATGTACAGATATGCTTCTCAATCTGCATGCGTACTGAATACTGTGACTTTACTGTCCGGTTATCAAGGGGAACTACTTGAGGAAATGGGACAACAGCTGGACTCCGGGTCTCCTAACCCGGTCCTCTGGGAGGAAATCTGCGTGGTAAATGACCTCATCCTACGCTCTACTCGTGGAGCTGTCCAGGGCTGCGGCCATGTCATGGGGCTGGCCGTAGCGGGTGAGAGGGGTCTATGGCTCAACCACTCAGGTCTGACAGACGCTCAGAAGGCTGAAGTTATGGACACTGCTTATGACCCTACCAAAGGTCTATTTGGTCCGGCCCTGGAGAAGATGAAGGAGACCAGTACCCTCCGTAAAGAGGAGGGTGCGGCCTTTAATCTTTGTCTGCCAAGGAAATAACCTCCTCGTCCAGCGCAGCCTCAGAGAGCGGGCCCCTCTGGACAGACAGGCCCCAGGGTTCCCAGGGCGGGCCCTGGGCCGCAGAGGGGGGCAACCCAGCACCCTGGCCAGCATTCCAACCAGCATTCTGGCCAGCAGCAACGGCCAGGCAACTCCAGACCATGGGGAAAACACTCCTATGCTGCGGCTGCAGCAAAAAACCGCTCTTCTCAGCCCGGGGAGAGCAAAAAGAAGCGCAATTCCTAGCAATCAAGCTTCTTCACCTGTTCCCCCTCTGAAAAGGAGGAGAATGGACCCTGGTACCAGTTCAGAGGCCCCGCACAGTTCTCCAGGCGACCTCTTTGGCTTTCTCTCCCCTCGCACGTTACAGGGAATGAGTCTTGGGTCTCATGTTCACAAAACACTTTTTCAAAAAAAAAAATAAAGTTGTTAAACTCGCATCCAGGCCAAGTGCTAAGGGTGAGTTATCAATCAAACAAAAAAATTCAATTAAGTTTGGATCATTCCCTTCGTTCGCCTCCAGAGGGAGCTCACGCTCCTTCTCAGGCAGAAGGCTCTGCTCCTCTCAGGGGAGTGACGTCACCAGGGATTCCCCTGGTGCAAGCCCCACTCTCTGTCAGAGCGGAGCAGTGGCGCGCATGCGCAGTCAATCCTTGGGTTCAATCCACTGTTTCTCAAGGTTACAGACTGCAGTTTGCTATAAAACCACCCTCCTTCAACGGAGTACTTGTTTCAGTGGCTTTAGGGGACGCAGCCCGTGTCTTACAGGACGAAATTACATCCCTGTTAAGCAAGCACGCTATCCGCATTGTACCAGAGAGCGAGTCTCAGCTGGGCTTCTACTCCCGCTACTTTCTGGTTCCAAAGAAGGGCTCTCTGTCACTGCGTCCCATTCTAGACCTCCGTGTTTTGAACACACATCTACGGAGATTCAGATTCAAAATGTTGACGCACAAAGCTCTGTGTCGTTCAATACGCAAAGGGGATTGGTTCACCACAATCGATCTTGCGGATGCATATTTCCACATCGAGGTGCATCCAGCGCACAGGAAATTTCTCCGTTTTGCTCACGGGGGAACAGCGTACGAGTACCAGGTCCTTCCCTTCGGTCTCCACGGGTGTTCACCACTTGTGTGGAGGCAGCTCTGGCTCCTCTCCGGGCCAGGGGAATACGGATATTCTCTTATATAGACGATTATCTGATATGCGCCAGTTCACAGGGCGCCGCAGTGAGAGAGACTGCCACAGTGCTCAGTCACTTGACCAGCCTGGGTTTCAGAATAAACCACGCAAAGAGCCGGTTGGAACCCAGACAGCAGACTCAATACCTGGGTTTATGCATAAACTCTGTTTCACATCGAGCCACACTGACAGACGAGAGACGGCTGTCTCTCACTCGCTGCTTGGCGTTTTTCAACCCGGGTGCGACAGTCACGTTCAGAACGTGCCTGCGCCTCGCTGGTCTCATGGCGTCAGTAATATCTGTCGTGCGCCTAGGGCTTTTAATGATGAGACCATTTCAACGTTGGATCACAGCGTTGCGCTTGTGTCCCAAACGTCACCTTCACCGCAGAGTGAAGGTGGATTCCCAGTGTGTTATTGCACTACGTCCGTGGCGGGAGGCTCATCATGCTCTTTCAGCCGGAGTCCCGCTGGGCGCCGTGTCGTCAAGGGTTACCCTGACAACCGACGCTTCCCTGTCAGGGTGGGGGGCCACTCTGTCGGGTCGGACGGTGAATGGGACCTGGGACCCACATTTAGCCCAGAGGCACATCAATGTGCTGGAACTTTGGGCGGTGTATCTAGCTCTGAAGCGTTTTCTGCCTTTCCTTCAGGACCGTCACGTTCTGGTGAGAACAGACAATGCAACAGTTGTCTCGTACATAAATCGCCAGGGTGGTACCCGCTCTCTTCAGCTGCACAGGCGGGCACAGAGGGTGATTTTGTGGAGCGACACAAGGTTCCTATCTCTCCGAGCGTCTTATGTTCCAGGCGTCCTCAACAAGGGGGCCGACCTGCTATCGAGGGGAAACCCCCTGTACGGAGAGTGGGTTCTCCACCCTCAGGTGGTGGAGCAGTTGTGGCGGAGATACGGTCGGGCTGCCGTAGATCTCTTCGCCTCGCGGGAAAACGCAAAGTGCCCACTGTTCTTCTCTCTGGGAGACGCAAACGCGTCTCTGGGCGTGGACGCTCTGGCCCACCCGTGGCCGACCGTTCTACTATATGCGTTTCCTCCCATCAGTCTGATCTCACCCACCCTAGCGCGGGTGAGAGAACAGAGGCTGTCGCTCATTTTAATTGCTCCCCGTTGGTTGTCCAAGCCATGGATGGCGGAGATAGTGCAGTTTTTATGGGACAACCCATGGCCTCTTCCTCTGCGGAGGGACCTGTTGTGCCAGGCGGGCGGGGAGATTTTTCATCCTCACCCAGACCGGGTGGCTCTCTGGGCCTGGCCCGTGAAAGGTGGAACTTGAACGCCACGGGTCTTCCGGCGCCTGTTATAGATACTATGCAGTGTGCTAGGGCCTCCTCCACTCGCTCTTTGTATAGCTGCAAGTGGCGGGTTTTTGAGGAATGGTGTGGGGCTAGACAGATCATCCCGTTCCAATGCTCCGTGTCTGACGTCTTATGTTTTTTACAACATTTGTTAGAAGAGCGTAAGGCTTTTTCTACTATAAAGGTCTATTTGGCTGCCATATCGGCGTGCCACGTGGGTATCGGTGACAAAACTGTGGGACAGCACCCTCTAGTTTGTCGCTTCATGAGGGGTGCACGACGTAAACTTCCAGTGGTTAAGTCCCTGGTTCCCTTGTGGGATTTGTCGGTCGTGCTTGATGCCCTTTGTCATCACCCTTTTGAGCCCTTAGGGGCGGTGGCCTTGAAGTATGTTGCTTATAAGACAGTTCTGCTTCTTGCTCTGACGTCTGCAAAGCGCGTGAGTGAACTACAGGCTTTTTCTGTCAGCCCCTCGTGTCTGCAGTTTGCGCCGGGGTTATCTAAGGTGCGCTTGCGCCCTAACCCGGCTTTTGTACCAAAGGTGGATTCTGCATATAGCTGCCCTACACTGGAGCTTAATGCCTTCCATCCTCCGCCTTTCTCCTCTGAGGAGGAGCGGCTACTGCACTCTTTGTGCCCAGTGCGCGCGCTGCGGGTATATGTTGACAGGACAGCTGGTTTAAGGAAAGCCGACCAGTTGTTTGTGTCCTGGGCTTCTCCCCATTTGGGAAAGCCGGTGTCCAGTCAGAGGATCTCTCACTGGATTGTAGAGGCAATTTCCCTGGCCTATACCTGCAGGGGTATAGTTCCACCGCAGGGGTTGAGGGCACACTCCACCAGGGGTGTTGCCACTTCTTGGGCCCTGTTCCGAGGTGTGTCTGTCCAGGATATACAGTACCTTGCGAAAGTATTCGGCCCCCTTGAACCTTTCAACATTTTGCCACATTTCAGTCTTCAAACATAAAGATATAAAATTTTATTTTTTTGTCATGAATCAACAACAAGTGGGACACAATCGTGAAGTGGAACAAAATGTATTGGATAATTTAAACTTGTAAAAAATAAAAACTGAAAAGTGGGACGTGCAATATTATTCGGCCCCTTTACTTTCAGTGCAGCAAACTCACTCCAGAAGTTCAGTGAGGATCTTTGAATGATCCAATGTTGTCCTAAATGACTGATGATGATAAATAGAATGCACCTATGTGTAATCAAGTCTCCGTATAAATGCACCTGATCTTTGATAGTCTCAGGGTTCTGTTTAAAGCGCAGAGAGAACCATGAAGACAAAGGAACACACCAGGCAGGTCCGAGATACTGTTGTGGAGAAGTTTAAAGCCGGATTTGGATACAAAAAGATTTCCCAAGCTTTAAACATCTCAAGGAGCACTGTGCAAGCAATTATATTGAAATGGAAGGAGTATCAGACCACTGCAAACCAAGACCCGGCCGTCCCTCCAAACTTTCATCTCAAACAAGGAGAAGACTGATCAGAGATGCAGCCAAGAGGCCCATGATCACTCTGGATGAACTGCAGATAACTACAGCTGAGGTGGGAGAGTCTGTCCATAGGACAACAATCAGTCGTGCACTGCACAAATCTAGCCTTTATGGAAGAGTGGCCATTTCTCAAAGATATCCAATAAAAGTCTCTTAAAGTTTGCCACAAGCCACCTGGGAGACACACCAAACATGTAGAAGAAGGTGCTCTGGTCAGATGAAACCAAAATCGAACTTTTTGGCCACAATGCAAAACGATATGTTTGGCGTAAAAGCAACACAGCTCATCATCCTGAACACACCATCCCCACCTCAGCTGTAGTTATCTGCAGTTCATCCAGAGTGATCATGGGCCTCTTGTCTGCATCTCTGATCAGTCTTCTCCTTGTTTGAGATGAAAGTTTGGAGGGATGGCCGGGTCTTGGTAAATTTGCAGTGGTCTGATACTCCTTCCATTTCAATATAATTGCTTGCACAGTGCTCCTTGAGATGTTTAAAGCTTGGGAAATCTTTTTGTATCCAAATCCGGCTTTGAACTTCTCCACAACAGTATCTCGGACCTGCCTGGTGAGTTCCTTTGTCTTCATGGTTCTCTCTGCGCTTTAAACAGAACCCTGAGACTATCAAAGAGCAGGTGCATTTATACGGAGACTTGATCACACACGGGTGCATTCTATTTATCATCATCAGTCATTTAGGACAACATTGGATCATTCAAAGATCCTCTCTGAACTTCTGGACTGAGTTTGCTGCACTGAGAGTAAAGGGGCCGAATAATATTGCACGCCCCACTTTTCAGTTTTTTATTTGTTAAAAAAGTTTAAATTATCCAACAAATTTCATTCCACTTCACGATTGTGTCCCACTTGTTGTTGATTCATGACAAAAAATTAAAATTTTATATCTTTATGTTTGAAGCCTGAAATGTGGCAAAATGTTGAAAGGTTCAAAGGGGCCGAATACTTTCGCAAGGCACTGTATGTGCGGCGGCCAGCTGGTCATCGCCGCATACCTTTGTTCGTTTTTATTGACTGGATGTTTCTGGCTCCTCTTTGGCTCAGGTAGTCTTGGAACCAAGTGCTTCTGGTACTGTTTGAGGTCACCGTCTGGCGCCTCGGTGGTCCTTTTGCTTCAGGAGCAGTTCTTGCAATACGGGAGTTGTCCATATCTCCCATAGTGAAACACCGAACAAAGTTAGAAAAAGAACTTAAGGTTACTTAACGTAACCCCGGTTCTTTGATAACAGAGTGAGGTGTTTCACCTTCATTACCCTCCTTGCAAAGCGGTCAGAAAGCGCTTTTGAATGATTCCAAAAGGAGGAGGTTGACTGTACCAGGGTAGGTGGGCGGTGCTAGGTACTGTCAACCTGTCTGTCAAAAGACAGACGTGGTGCCATTGGAGCTTCCATGGATGGTCACGCCCAAGGCGATTCCCATAGTGAAACACCTCACTCTGTTATCAAAGAACCGGGGTTACATTAAGTAACCTTAAGTTTTCTAGGCACTCAATTTTTTTGCCATCACTGCCACAGTGGGCATAATAACTTGTACAGGCACTATTGCGAAAAAAGTTGCTCCATTTGCGGTACCAACTGTAAAAAAACGCCATATAGCCCCGCCTACTGTAATGACTGCAATCGCCATTGTACAAACCGTGTTTGCTATACACGTCATAGGGAGAAAAGAATGCGTCCAAAATTGGGGTGCTATGTCAGCAATGGTCAGCTCAATAAAAAATGTCCGGTTTGCAAATTAATCTACTATAACTCAATCGAAAATCCTAAAGAGCCAGTGATGGGAATAACGGCGTTACTAGTAACGGCGTTACCAACGCCGTTACTTTTTTCAGTAACGAGTAATCTAACTAATTACTTTGACAGTAACTATAACGCCGTTATCATTTCCGACATCCCGTTACTGCGCGTTACTCAAGACGCACAATGAACGTGTTGTCATGAGAGAAGGGAGGATGAGAAAACCTCTCAGCAATTATTGGCTGATGTAAATCATATTTCCTTTACAATCTACATGTCTACAGTTGAGAGGATGGCTCATAAATTGTGTTTTTGAAACAAATATGGGTCTTAATCGCGCTCAACCACGGCTTGTATCACCGTGAGGTCAGCCACAGAGGAGCGCATGTGAGCGCAGAAGTCGGCTGCATACAATTCCATCGATAAGCTCCTTGCTCTTCCTGGTTTATCTGCTAAGGACAGCAACAGGTTTGGCTAACATACATATAACACATTTTTACATAATCTAAAATGCACATAGGGTAATTTTTCAATTACTATAGGAATGATAAGAAAGAGAGGTGAAGTGTAAGACGGTTGATTTTAGAAATTGGATGCAGCCGGCTGCAGCAAAACAGAGGAGTTTACGGAGGACACACGCGTTTTGTTTTACTTTTTAAAACTCATTGGACTCATTTCCAAATGGAGGATTACATATCTACGCTCAAACCATTCACTGGATTTAAACAAGGAACTGGTCTGAACCGAAGTGGACTGTGCAGGTCATTTATAAGGTATAGCTATAAGGTAAGACCCATAACTCATAGTTTTGCGTTTTGTATGAACAAACAATGCGGGCATAAAACATATTTTGCTGTAGCCAAACAAATTGTCCACTTGATTTATATGATGTATATGTTCATCTGATTGGACTGAAGTCAGTGCTTCACCAGCCTCACCGCTCGTCACCGGTGTTTCCACATTCACAGTGGCGGGCTTTACAGCACAGTGAGAGATGAAGAGTGAACAGGA
Organism: Knipowitschia caucasica; assembly: GCA_964034765.1. NCBI lineage: Eukaryota > Metazoa > Chordata > Actinopteri > Gobiiformes > Gobiidae > Knipowitschia > Knipowitschia caucasica. The sequence continues at coordinate 17,693,266 of OZ035838.1, forward strand.
CTTCAGCAGCAAAACAGCCTTTTCTAGATGGAAATATTTGCACTGTTAAAGGTAAAAATGCGCACGTCGGGTGCACATTATGTTCCAGAACAAAACGAAAAAGTAACGCAATAGTTACTTTTACTGGTAACTAGTTACTTTTATAGTGGAGTAACTCCATTAGTAACTCAGTTACTTTTTGGGAGAAGTAACTAGTAACTATAACTAATTACTTTTTCAAAGTAACGTGCCCAACACTGTAAAGAGCACATTTGCCGAGCATCTCTATGTACAATCTGTAAACAACCCAAAGCAAACGAGGATGGTTCTGAGCCACATGTTTGTTTCATGCGAACAAAAAAACGTAAAACTCAAAAACAAATATACAGCAAAAAAGTGGTATTTTTTGATTTTGAGACCTCCCAGACTAATGGGACGCACGTGCCAGTCCTCGTAGCCACAAAATCCTTACACGGCGAGCATTTAGTTTTTGAAGGCCCAGACTGCGCTGTGAAGTTCCTCCGTCATTTTCGTCAAAAAAAATATGAGCATACTACATTTGTGTCACATTACGGGAAAGGCTTTGATCGCCACATTCTTTTGAACGCTTATGTTAGTGAGCGCTTAAACCCTGAAACAATAGCACAGGGGAGTAAAGTTATTCTCATTGGAGACAAGGATTTTTCACTCAAATATATAGACTCTTTCTCCTTCATGCCCATCCCTCTCAGAGATTTCCCTAAGGCGTTGAGGTGTAAAACACAGCTTAAAAAAGGTTACTTCCCTCATAAATTTACAGATCCTTCGAGAAAAGGTTATATTGGCAAATACCCTGACCCCGAGTTCTATGGGGTAAATGAGATGTCGATTAAACAGAGAACGGATTTCCTCCAATGGTATCAAACGGTGAAAGATGGTACATTTAATTATGATGCTGAAATACTGGCTTACTGTGAAAATTATGTTGAAATTCTGTCTGAGGGTGTGTGTAACTTCCGCGATGAATTTATAAACCTGACACTATGTGATCCGATTGATAATGTCACCATCGCTTCAGCAGCATTAGCGGTTTTTCAATGCAGATTCTTAGAACCTAATACAATCGCAATCCCCTGTCCACACAACTATGCATCCGGTTACAAGGTGTTCTCTCATGCTTCTATTCAATGGCTGGAGTTTGAGGCCGAGAGCCGTGGCATTGCCATACAGCATGCTTTGAATGGGGGGGAGGTTAAATTTGGACGGTACAGTGTTGACGGATGCGCTGAAGTAGACGGTAAAACAACTGTATTTGAATTTCTAGGTTGCTTTTGCTACAACCCACATGATGAATCTCCACTCACTAAAACATGTTTTAACGAGCTCTACTCTCAGACCATGGAGAGAAAAGCACGATTAGAGTCAGATCACAATGTGTCAGTAGTGTATATGTGGGAGCATGAATGGGATCGCATGAAAAAAAGTAACCCGACTGTTCAATCTTTCTTAGATGAGTTTGACGAGCCCATTCCATTGGATCCGAGACAAGGGTTGTATGGTGGCCGAACCGAGGCTGTTCGCCTACGACACATTGTAGCCCGTGGTGAAAAAATATTCTATGTGGATTTCACATCGCTTTATCCATTTGTGAATGCCACGGGACTTTACCCGCTTGGTCATCCAATAATCATTCGAAAAAACTTTGATAAAGTTGAAAATTACCATGGATTGATTCACATTAGACTACAACCGCCACGAGGTCTGTTCTTCCCTGTTCTTCCTATCAGGATTGACAACTAGTTGAAACTAGTTTTCACTCTTTGCCGGACTTGCGCACACACAAACAACCAGGTAACTGAGTGCACCCACGATGCAGAGGAGAGAGCTCTTCAAGGTGTGTGGACGACAGTAGAAGTGATTGAAGCCTTGAGAAAAGGTTATACAGTGTCTAAAATCTTTGAAGTTTGGCACTTCAAAGAGAAAACGGATAAACTGTTTAAAGACTACATCCATACATTCCTCAAACTGAAACAAGTGGCATCAGGGTACCCACCAGAGTGGATGATGTTGAAAGTAGACTGGCGTACATCGCAGATTATAAAGATAAACAGGGTATCACCCTAGACCCCAAAAAAATAGCTTACAATCCGGCCAAGAGACAAATTGCTAAGCTCCTCTTAAACTCTCTCTGGGGAAAGCTGGCCCAACGCCCTAATCAGCTCTTAACCACACTGGTGAGAATGTTTTTTTTTAATTTCTCTTTTCAAGCAAGTATGACATTTCAAACTTTCACTTCATAAATGACGATGTTGCTCTCATTCAGTGGAGGTTTAGTTCCAGATGTATCACCCCTCCTGGTGATTCAAACATTTTTCTAGAGGCCTTCACCACCGCCTATGCCCGGCTTGAACTTTACAAGCAATTGGATTTGCTGAAAGATCGCGTTCTGTACTGTGATACAGATTCTATCGTGTTCACCTCATCTCCCACTGATCAATACAATCCCCCATTAGGGAATTATCTGGGTGACTTGACATCTGAATTAGACCCAGATGATTTCATCTGCAATTGGTCGTCCATGGGTCCTAAATCATATGCATACTGCACAAAAAATGGGAAAGCAACTTTAAAGGCGAAAGGAATCACCCAAAATTATGAAAATTGCAAAACCATTCACTTTGACAGCGTGACAAAGATGGTAGAAGATTTTCTTAAAGATCCCACTAGCTGCCAAAAACTCCCCGCTCAATACAATAAGATCACACGCAACATGAAAACGTTTCAGCTTCAAAACAAAAACAGGGTGATTAATCTTTCCCCTGTTTTTGACAAAAGGCGTCTCCTAGCAGACGGTACAACCCTCCCCTTTGGATATTAGTTATGAAATCATAACCCAATGTATGTTCTGTACAGTATATGTTTTTATCTTGTATCTATTGTATATTATACCATGTTTTCCCTGTTTTATTATGTCTGGATAAAGTCAATGAATTTTGTACGGTTTTATGTAACTATGACCATGAGCATATGAACTGTGAAAAAATGATTTTCTGTACAGTACAAGTTCTTTATGATTTATTTACTCCGTATTATACTTTTTATTTATTTTTTATTTTTTCAGTTTATTATGTGTGAATAAAGTCATTGATTTCTAAATGCGTGTTTTGGATTTATGCCTTCGATCACATGGTTTTGTGAAATATACAATTTTCTGTACAGTACAAGTTCTTTATGTTTTATTTACTCTATATTACACTTTTGTTTTTTCAGTTTATTATGTGTGAATAAAGTTTATTGACTTTAAAAATTGTGTTTGTTTTTTTGACACCAACCACAGGGATGTGAAATAAATATTTTTTCTGTGATGTGTTTCTTTATCTCTTGTCAATAAAATCCAGCTTTTTCACGCATCATTCTATCTAGCTATAAAATGAGAGGGTTGCAGTTATTTAGAAGCATTACAGCTAAAACATGGAAGTGTATTTCGACCCTCGTTTCCAACTCCCTTTCACTGCATTACTAGTGGGTGCCAGTGGTACTGGAAAATCTTTTTTTGTTAAACACATGCTAGAAAATATGGAGCACACTCTCTCTAAACGGCCTGATCGCATCGTCTGGTCGTACTCGTATCAGCCAATGTACAACGAGCTGGCTAGTCACTTGGATATTACATTTATTGAAGGTATCCCACCGTCTCTGACGGATGAAAAGCTCTTCCCATCAAACCAGCACAATCTTTTAGTGGTCGATGATTGCATGGATATAGGATCTAACCATGATGAACTAATGAAAGCATTTACGATGTACAGACATCATCGGAAATTATCCGTCATATTTCTAGTCCAGAATCTTTTTCACCAAGGGAGACACAGCAGAACAATAAGCCTTAACACAAATTATATAGTTATTTTCAAATCCCCTCGTGACAAAATGCAGATCAGAATATTGGCTCAACAAATGTTCCCTGGACAAAAAGAATATTTTTTACAAAGTTTTAATGACGCAACTAAGGACGCCTATTCATATTTAATTGTGGACATGAGACCGGAATGTCCAGAAGACCTTCGTCTGAAGAGTGGGATACTGTCGTATGAGTGGCCCGTGGTATACCAACGCAAGAATTAAAAACATGTCAAAACGTTTAAAAAGAAACCTCCCAGTTTTAAAAGCCCTGCTAGTTCTTAAACCCTCAGAAAGAAGAACGTTTCTATGTCGTGGATCAGACGACCTCATCTTGGCACTATGTGAGCTGGCGTTGAACGTTTTGAAAGTAAACATTCCCCTCTCCCCCTCACAATACACTAAACTGAAGAAGCAGAAAAAGTTTATCAAACTTTTTGCCAGCCAAAATACGGGTGTGAAACATAAGCGTAAAGTGCTGACGCAGACTGGGGGCTTTCTCATCCCATTATTAAGCGTTGCACTTCCATTTTTAACCAGTTTGTTTGCCAGACAAAGATAGACACATAGTCTGTCATGGGTTCATTTCATAAAATGTACATGATCTCTCCTCAGCAAATGGAAAGTTTAACCCAAAAGAAGCCCGTTGAAAACATTGGTGAAAAAGTTAGACGCAATTTGGAGGAGAAAATGGAAAACGTGCTTAAGCAACCTTCATCCGCCCATGTTAAAACAATACAGTATAACGAGCTGTTGGAAAAATATTTGGCATTGCTCAAAAAAGAGGACGCGCGTGAAATAGTTTTGAAACTACCGAATACCAACGCTACAGAGAAAACTAGTGATGAGGGTTATATGCGCGTTGAGAAGGAAGAACCACACAATAACATCGAAGATGAGATTTTAGAAAATATTGGATCACGTAATAGGAAAAATGCTGCCTACATTTTGCATAAACTCAGAAATTCAAACCTTTTAAACTGGAATCAAGCGGGAGAGATTGCTGTTGGAGACAAGACTATCAAAGGGTCTCATCTTTTTGATTTGATGAAGACTCTATCAAACAGGCGATTCCATACACAGTCAATACCACGTGGCTGGGAGGAATTTTTAAAAGCAATTTCAGATTTGAATATTCCAATCACTACAGTGACAAATACTCATGCGCGTGAACAATTACGTCTCAAGCCTGACGCTATGCAGAGTGAACCGCAAGTTCGACGCAGTAAGAGAAAACGGGGGAAAAAAACAAGATCGACGGCAAATACACCCAATTTACTTCAACAAGAATTTACACCGTCTGAATGGCATGTGTCTTCACCAATACCTTCGAAATGGTTGGACTTCAGTCGATAAAAAAAAGTATACCGTTTTATCAATAAAAGTTTTATTTCAAAAATATATACAGGGTGTGTGTTTTATTGAGAACCATTATAACATTCATTAAACAGTTTTAAAGAGCATGCTTTTTGTTGACAAGTTTTACCCCTGTTTAAACACCTCACACATTCTGCATTTTTCTTCACAAACTTATTGGCAAGAGCATCATTCTTTTTTAAATCATCTGAATACAATCTCATTACTTCAGGAAAAGAAAGTCCTTTAAAACGATGGCATAGAAAAAAGATAACGTGAGCTCCACAGGACATTGAAGAATGGTCTTGAACTTGGTGTTTGTTGAATTGTATTTCAGAGGAATTGTTCTTTAGAAACTTTATAAAACTTTCGGGATAGAAAGTGAATTCGGGGCCATAACCGTAGCTATCAAAGAAACAAGATTTTTCTTCGTCTTCAACAATCATAGCCACCCAATGTTCACCTTCGCGCGTTTGATCATGCGTGTTAGCAACAAGATAGCACGGACGTTTTTCAATCATTGTCGGGAGTAAGTCACACGGGTATACACCCAAAAATGACTCTCCTAAGATCGGCTTCAGAATAGATTCAATTTGAGAATTATTCATTTTATTTTTTTTTTTTTTTTTTTAATAGTCGATCAAAACCTGACGCTTAGAGTTTATTTCTATAACTGTGTCATAACAGGCATAGACAATCATTGTCATAGTTCTCGGAAGAGGAGCTCTGAATCTTAAATCCAAGCGACATGTTCCGTGCGTTGAGGGGGATAGAGCCTCACTGTCGAGCTCATCATCTCTTGAGAGATTAAACAAAAATAGAGAGTACCCGTTTTCAAAGTTTTCACGGTCGATGCAGAGTGGCGAGTCTCTAATATGTCTGTTTGTTCCCAAATAAAGATTGTAAAATTCACGGACGCTCTGATGAGTATTAAAGCTTGGCTGATATGGCTTCGATGGGATGAATCTAGAATTCACACTTAGAGAGAGATATTCAAGATCTGCGTGTTGAAAATTGAATGGATTCAGTTCTCTTGCTCCGACAAATGCTCTGTGATCTACTAGTCCCACGACAATATATCTTGGAAGCTTCTGGTGAAGTCCAAACACGACTGTGACCAGGACACTCTCAGATGGCGTCAGTCGTTGTAGGATAAATGTAGTGCTCGGTGCATGTATTTGATTTTCCCTAAATGCATATCCAAATAGAGAACAGAACTGACTGTCCTCGCATTGTTTGCATATTTTCATATAAAAATACTTTGCTGAAGATTTTTAGGTCATATTTAAAGACGTTGCTCACACGCCACTTTGTCCTGTAGGTTCAACCCCAAGGCTGAATATCAGGAGTGTTTGCTGAATGCTAGAATCAGAATCAGAATCAGAATAAGAATCATTTTTATTGCCACGTAAGTAACAGGAGGTCACAGACTTGGAAATTGCTTTGGCTCAGTGCAACAGTCAAAAAGAGATAATAAAAATAAGAATAAAAAACCCTTCTAAAGAATAAATTTAAATTTAAAATAGAGTTACAGTTACTATTTACAATAAGTACATCCTCTGCTGGGCCTTCTTAATGAGGGAGCTGATGGTCGGCTCCCACTTGAGGTCCTGGGTGATGGTGGTGCCCAGGAAACGGAAGGACTCCACAGAGGTGATGGGGGAGTCCATCACGGAGGGTGGGGGCGGGGGAACAGTGCTCTTCCTGAAGTCCACAATCATCTCCACTGTCTTCTGGGCGTTCAGCTCCAGGTTGTTACCACAGCACCAGGACACCAGCCGGTCCAACTCCCTCCTGTAGGCGGACTCATCGTTGTTGGAGATTAGTCCAATGAGGGTGGTGTCATCCGCGAACTTGAACAGCTTCACGGAGTCGTGGCTGGAGGTGCAGTGGTTGGTGTACAGGGAGAAGAGCAGGGGAGAAAGAACACAGCCCTGTGGGGCTCCTGTATTTATAATCCGAGAGTCCGAGACATTCTTCCCCAGACGCACTCGCTGCTTCCTGTCCGTCAGGAAGTCAGTGATCCACCTGCAGGTGGAATCGGGCACGTTGAGCTGGGAGAGCTTGTCCTGGAGCAGGGATGGCAGGATTGTGTTGAAGGCAGAGCTGAAGTCCACGAACAGGACCCTGGCGTAGGTCCCCGGGGAGTCCAGGTGCTGTAGGATGTGGTGGAGGGCCAGGTTAATGGCGTCGTCTACAGATCTGTTGGCTCTGTAGGCGAACTGCAGGGGGTCCAGGAGGGGGGAGGTGAAGGACTTGAGATGGGAGAGAACCAGGCGTTCAAATGACTTCATGACAACAGACGTAAGTGCTACAGGTCTGTAGTCATTGAGTCCTGTGATCCTGGGCTTCTTCGGGACGGGGACAATGATGGAGGATTTGAAGCAGGCCGGGACATGGCAGGACTGCAGAGAGGTGTTGAAAATGTCCGTGAACACAGGAGTAAGCTCACTGGCGCAGTGTCTCAGAGTGGCCCGGAGACACGTGGTCCGGGCCAGGAGCTTTGCGGGGGTGCAGCCTCAAGAAGAGTTGTTTAATCTCTTTAGTGGCTATTGTTAGGCTGGGGGCAGGGCTGATGGGTGGGTCGTTAGAGTAGTGGGGGGTGGGGGAGGGAGAGGTGTCAGGGGCAGCATCAAAGCGACTGAAGCTAGCTTGTGGTCGTCAGCACAGGGGGGGGCTTTGGGTTTGTAGTTGGTGATCTCCCGTAGGCCCCTCCAGACAGAAGCAGTATCGTTGTTACCAAACTGCTCCTGTAGTCGTTCTCTGTGCCGGGACTTGGCTGCTTTCAGTTCTCTCCTGAACTGATATTTAGCTGCTTTGTAGCCGCTGCGGTCCCCCTCCCTGAAAGTAGACTCCTTTGCTTTCCTGAGCTGCCGGAGTTTAGCAGTGAACCAGGGTTTGTCGTTGTTATAGATGACCCTGGTCCTTGTTGGAATGATGCTATCCTCGCAGAAGTGAATGTATGACGTCACAGTGTCCGTATATTCATCCAAACTATCTGTGGCAGCTCTGAAAAGGTTCCAGTCTGTAGATTCCATGCATGCGCGCAGCTCTTCCACAGCTTCATCAGACCACACTTTGGAGCTCCCCACTGCAGGTTTCGAGAGCTTTAGTCTCTGTCTGTAAGCAGGAACCAGATGTATCATGGAGTGATCTGAGAAGCCGAGGGCTGCCTTGGGAACAGCGCGAAAAGCTCCGCGCACAGTGGTGTAGCAGTGATCCAGAGTGTTCTCCTCTCTGGTCGGGCATTTGATAAACTGTCTGTATTTGGGTAATTCCTGGCTCAAGTTTCCCTTATTAAAATCCCCCAGGATAATAATCAGAGAGTCCGGGTATAAACGTTCCATACACAGTACTTGCTCTGCGAGTGCACGCTGAGCCTCGTGCGCGTCCGCGCATGGCGGTATGTAAACAGAGGCAAGAATGAATGAAACAAATTCACGAGGGGAGTAACATGGTTTACAATGAATGAAAAGATATTCCAGAGCAGGAGAGCAGTGCTTGGAGATCACTGTCACATCGTTACACCAGTTTGTATTGACGTAGAAACACAGCCCTCCGCCTCTGCTCTTCCCTGAGAGCGCACAATGGCGATCCACACGGAACAGCCCAAAGCCCTGCAGCTCCAGAGCGCAGGGCTATACTATGCTAAGCTAGCTGGAGCCAATTTCCTTATAAGGGCATTTTCTCTGGTGTTAAAGGTGTACAAGGAGGATAATTCCAAATTTTAGGAAAGAGCACGAGCCCAGTTCTCCTCGTGCACGCTCTGTTTACAAGTCGTTGTTGCCATCGCTCACTTTCCAAAAAGAACTGCACTTTTACAGCTACGTCAGACTCGAAAAAAACCAGAAAGTGAAAATCCTTTTACTAGAAGCAAACATTTAAAAAAGAATATGTGTGAAGCCAATCGTTTACACCTGAATGCTGCGTCTTAACTTTTGTTTCTCTGATCTAAGAATAAATTGTATTGTATTAATGCGTGCATGTGCAGAAAGTGAAAACTTGATCCATGCTAACGTGGATGAGTTAGCCAGAATGAGTGACAGTAATCAGTGGTTCTCAAACATTTTACACCAAGCTCCACCTGAGAAAATACTTGCCTTTCCAAGTACCACCACAAATGACCAACACAGCACAGTAGCGTAGTGAGCCTAAGTATTCATCAAAAACAAGGCGGAGGTTTCATTCCTAAAGAAGTATATTTAATGTTGTCAGCCATTCTAACATTTTACACAGTTTCAACAGTAAGACTTAAATAAAGGGAAAAAACTAAAAACTGTACTCAAATAATGATTCAATTAAAATGTTCCATTCATTATGAACTGCAAAGACTCACTGTGAGTGATATTCTGGATTCACAGAAGGTTTGGACACTGCACTTTAGTTTCTAAGGCTTGGTCTGCTGCCCTCGTACATCTGTCATTTACTCAGAGACATGTTCATATGGTTTGGATCATTTACTCACAGAGACATGTTCATATGGTTTGGATCATTTACTCAGAGACATGTTCATATGGTTTGGATCATTTACACACAGAGACATGTTCATATGGTTTGGATCATTTACTTACAGAGACATGTTCATATGGTTTGGATCATTTACTCACAGAGACATGTTCATATGGTTTGGATCATTTACACACAGAGACATGTTCATATGGTTTGGATCATTTACTCACAGAGACATGTTCATATGGTTTGGATCATTTACTCAGAGACATGTTCATATGGTTTGGATCATTTACTCACAGAGACATGTTCATATGGTTTGGATCATTTACTCACAGAGACATGTTCATATGGTTTGGATCATTTACTTACAGAGACATGTTCATATGGTTTGGATCATTTACTCACAGAGACATGTTCATATGGTTTGGATCATTTACTTACAGAGACATGTTCATATGGTTTGGATCATTTACTCAGAGACATGTTCATATGGTTTGGATCATTTACTCAGAGACATGTTCATATGGTTTGGATCATTTACTCACAGAAGAGATATTGGTTTGTTTGGTTTGGATCAAATGATCTTTTGTTGCTCTCTGCTCCTTCTTCATGGAACGTGTTGCAAAAAGACTGGAAATTATCTGAATCTATTTCATTGAATGCTTTTAGATCCAGATTGAGACTGAGACGACCTCATTGTAATGTAACAGTTTTTATAATCCGTAATTTTATGAAATTGTGTGTGACTGTTTTGTAATCTGTATCTAACTGTTTAATAATCTGTAATTGTATGTAATTTTTGTCCAGGACTCCCTTGAAAAAGATGTTCTAATTCTCAATGGGACTTTCCTGTTTTTTAAGTTTTTATTTTTTATTTCAGTGATTCTTTGGCGTACCACTAGAGGGAGCCCCAAAGTGTGCACCTCAAAGTACCACACTTTGAGAACCACTGGTCTTGATGATCCACCCAGAAAAACAACAACCTTCACCATAACTTTCACTTTGTGCCGTGACAGAACAGATGTGTTTCTTTGATGGTTGCTACGGAAACCTATATATTTTACCATTAATAACAGAAAAGACAAAACAGTCTGAAACGGTTTGAAAACAGGGCATTTAGACAGATGGGCAGGGGACATGGTGGATGGAGCTGAAACAAATCCAGGTCAGTAGCAAAGTAGGAACAACAATCAAGATAAATAAAAGTCCTTTATGGACAAGCAACCTGCCTACGAGTTTCAGATGGTTTTCTCTAGTTTAGGGCAAACAGGAAGTAGAGGCCTAAAGATGAAGCTGTATCATAAACGTAACTCAATCTATCACATGTCAACAAGTTCATATTTTTATAAACTTATGTAGAGTCTTTCTTTTCTGGTGCCTTGCTCCATCGCAGTTTGAAGTCAGTCCCAGGGATTTTCTCCTGGAGTCTTTCTTGGAGCTGTTTCAGAAAGAATCAGAGTGAGTGAGGTTGTACAGACTGAACATAAGACATGGACGCACCAGTTTGAGCAGCTGCTCAGAGACGGCTGCATCACTCAGGTCCACGTCAGTCTGGATTCTCATCTGTGTCTGCAACACGGAGCGTCTCTGTTTCACTGCAAACATGAGCTCTGAGTCAGGACAATACTCTTCTGCCGACACATCAACACTCATGTAAACATGCTGCAATAACGTGGTTTCATTCATTCAATCAGAAGGGAAAGCCGATGTAAGAAATTATTTATTATGCGTTAAACAGACACAGACACAAAGATGCTTCATGACGATCAGGAGGAATGGAACATAATTCCATCCAACAATTGAGAGAGATGGTTGATGGAAACCCAACAGACCTCAAACAGCAGAACTTTGGTCTGTTGAAACTTACAACAGTGCTTCCCGCCCCGCGCGCTGAGGTCCGAGGCCAGCTCCAGCTCGTGGTACCGAAGACGAGACTTAAAACCCGGGGACAGGGCCTTCTCTGTGGCTGGACCAAAGCTGTGGAACGCTCTTTTTGTATTTAATTGAATGTTATCACATTCTATGACAGATTGCTCTAAAAACGGTAAAAGACAAAGGTCAAGACGTTTTTTTGCAGATTTTGGCTTAATTGTAAAAATAATCATTTAAGACCACATGTACCCAATTAAAATAATGTTAGTCTCTTTTTGATATGGGACTTATTCTAAAAAATAGGGAATAAATAAAATGTAAGGGTGATGTCCTCTGGAGCAAACCCTGATGTTGATACTCTGAAATACGTTCCAACATCCATTCTTCCCACTCCTATTTTGGACATCAATTACTTATTTATTTTGGATAATCTATAATTACGGCTTTTTAGGTTCTTCTAATAAGACAATTAAAGCAAAAAAAGCTAGTACTGGTCCGTGTTCCCCGCACAGAAGAACATAAATACAAAAGATGGATACGAGAGGCGATCGAAATCAGGAAGCGGGGAACACGGACCATCAACAGAGACGAGGGGGCCTTCACCTTGGCTCACACTTGGGATTCACTTCTCCAGAGACCACAGCGCGGCGGGGGACGTGGTCAGTCTGATGGATCTGTCAGACTGACTGCTTCCGGCAACAACAGCTGATAAGAGACGCGTCACACCATCACGTGTCACCTCTGATGAAGGCGGAAGTGTACCGCCGAAACATGTCAGGTATTTAAGCAGTACTAGCTCTTTTTGCTTTAAATGTCTTATTAGAAGAACCTAAAAAGCCGTAAACATAAGAAGACAGAACAAATTTTCCACATTTAATCAATAAATACATTGCTTTTATTTTGTTTTGTGTTTTTTATCTCAAATGTCCAAATAATAAAATATATGTGAATGGAGACAGACAAACAACTGATAAAATAATTCCCTGTGTTTGCTGCTGGATTTGGTGAGTATCTGGCAACCTGAGTCAGGGAGAGTGGGAGAGGACAATATTGACTGTGACTGCAGTACCACTTTTGGCCAGATTTTGACATATTGTTCCTTTAAGTCTCGTCTTAAGACCCATTTTTATGCTCTGGCTTCTAACACTGCGTGAGTTGTATGGTCCTTTTATTTTCATTTTATTTTACTTTATTCCGTCCTTTTTCTTGTTATTTTTATATTTATACGTATTTGCACACACGGTTTTTCATATTTGATTTTTTATTATTTTACTGTTTTACTATGGATTTGTTTTATTTAGCATTTTATTGTGCAGCACTTTGGAAACTGTTTATGAAATGTGCTATATAAATATGGATTGGATTGAACAGTGAGACTAGAGCTTTTCTACAACAATAAAACTAAATATTAAGATTTAAAAACGCCTATGGGGAAATAGTCTGTGAATTTTCACTTCTGAACTTGAGCGGGCTGTGATGTGAGATATTTCATATGTTTGGGGCACAAACGTGTAGATTTCACCGATGGATTCCAAAAGACAATAAGTTCTGGAAGAAAAGGAAGGCTATAATTCCCAGCTCTGTAAGATTGACATCAATTATTGGCCAGACTCTTGTGTAATGCAGCCCTCTCACCCTCGACCAATCACACAGCGCTGCCAACCTACGCTAGTTAAAACAGCTGTTTAAAAGCGGAAACTTCCAACATCAAACCTTTTTCAAGCCTCGTAAGAAGTCATTCTGGAGTCACTTTCATCTGCTCACATTTCATAACCACCTCCTCCTCGACCTTCTTCCCACTTTCTCATCTCAACTTTACCCTTATGCCACCACCAGTATGGACCTCATGAAACCACCAGTACCTGGACCTCATGCCACCACCAGCACCTGCACCTCATGCCACCACCAGTATGGACCTCATGCCACCACCAGTACCTGGACCTCATGCCACCACCAGTACCTGGACCTCATGCCACCACCAGTACCTGGACCTCATGCCACCACCAGTACCTGGACCTCATGCCACCACCAGTATGGACCTCATGCCACCACCAGTACCTGGACCTCATGCCACCACCAGTACCTGGACCTCATGCCACCACCAGTACCTGGACCTCATTCCACCACCAGTATGGACCTCATGCCACCACCAGTATGGACCTCATGCCACCACCAGTACCAAGGTCCCGGGAAATTATAAGCGGCACACATGGAATGATAGTCACAGACAAAGTGGCCTAGGGCTAAACAAACTATTGAATAAAAAATGTAATGAAATGTTGTGTCTGTGTAGTCTCTTCAGATTGAATTGTTAAAAGCTGTGAGCCTGGAGGGTCATGTGAGCCTGGGCCTTAACCTCACCTCCTAATGCTTTTGAGATGTGGCAACAAAACTATTGAGTGTTTGTCAAGTCTTTGAGAAACTATACCTTCATGACAGACAAAGCTTTGTGGTTCAGAGCAGGTGTCGTCCTCCATTAGGCCGTCTTCATTCATGAGGACACAGTGCTCATTGTTATCCATGTTGTCGGGTGATCCAAGTTTCCAATTCCTGAAGCTGCTGTTGCTGAGGTCCGACCAGAGCCATATGTTTCGGTACAGACCAATCCAGGCATAAGCCACTCCAGCTGAAGCCGTCATCGCAGCCTGGTTCTCCTCTGCACTCTCGATCTGAGCCAGGTTCTGGTAATTCTGTCTGCACATGCTCTGGCAGCCGAGCCATGTCCTACTATAGTCACTGACCAGAATGAACTGCTTGACACCTTTCTGAACTAGACACAGAAACACAACACAATAGAAGCTTAGTATGAAGTGTTGACAAACCAGTTCACAGTTGACCTATTTAGATCCTCTGTTTTAGCTGTAAGACTGTGGTATTGAAAGCATATCACATGAAACACTCACCTTCGAAACAAAGACAACTTGCATTGTCAGTGCAGAGAAAGTCGACCCAATGGCTACTTCGAATAACAACACATGCTTCTTTACCAAGCCATTTATCTGGATCTAGTGTGTTCCAGTTCTGGAAGCCTCCAGGGCTGGTGGCCCCAGTGACAGACCATCTCCAGGAGTTTGAGGCGTTGGTCATGACTTTAAACCAAGCAGCAGGGTCATCATGAAGACCGATCCAAGCCACCTGACCAGCCGGGATGTGGACTCTGCTCAGGTCCTCTTCTCTCTGTATTGTGGCCAGGTCAGTGAAGTGCTCTCTGCAGTACTGCTGAGCCTCACTCCAGCTTTTGGACTGCTCGATGAAATGGTACTCGTCAATCAGTTCATGAGCAAATGTTAAGAAGATTATTCCATGACCTAGAGATGAAGATAGATAGATACTTTATTGATCCGCGTGGGAGAAATTCAGGTTTCCAGCAGCAGAACATTCATCCAAGTCTTTTGTACAGTCTGACAGTCGAAAGGAACAAAGGATTTATTGAAACGTTCATGTTGAAGACATTGAACTTAAAAAGCAGATTGTAAATTCGAATTATTTTTGACTAGCCCTAAATCACAACAGCAGTCGTTTCCGAGGACTTTACAAAATATTTTATTCCTCACCAAGAGACAGTTTAAACACAGGAAATGTAATAGTAACAAACACATAGGAGCCATTGGTCGAGGGAGCAGGATGACCAATGTCCATCAATGTCCGTAGATGTCCTGAATCATCTCTGTCCTTCGACCGCCCTACATTGGCAAAGAACAACAGTGGGAAAAAGGTGCTAAACCTTGGGGAGGACAGGTTATAGATACAGGACTCAAGCTATTTTACGTGGATTGAGGTCAGCCAATGCTAGACTGAAGCCTCTTGCACAAGTCAGAGCCGTATAAACCAGATCTGAGGGTCAGGTTCAGGGTCGTCCTGCCATTTAACAGATAATGGATCAGGGAGTGAAAAGCAATAAACAGACTACAGCTCAGGTCATAATGATGACATAAAGTAACAAAGAAGACAGTGCTTAAGTTGCCATTCTTTTCTGTTAACGCTGGTTCAGCCACGGTTTCTCCTTCGATGATAAATGGACACTACAAATTCTGCTTAGATATATATAAAAAGGTTTAATATATAAAAGACAGAATACAGGATACAGACAAATGGCAGACTGGTTGCTCCAATCTGGGTCCTGCTCCCTGGAAAGCCAAAAGCAAAAGACCCCGCTTCAGAAACAGACTATCGGTGATAAGCACACAGTCACATGACATGATAATTGAAGACATATGTCTCAACATCCTTAGGTGAAGACAATACCTCCTTTCTCCAGGACACACAGTAGCCCCTCTCAAAGTAAGCCTGAGGCTACTCTAAACAGATGTTCTCTGTGTGTTCTTGCCTTATTTTAACTTCCTGTGTTTAATGGCTGGGGGATGATTTCACACATTCTTCACTCTGCTTACTACTAGTTTTTAGATCCATACTAGACTAAACGTTACATTTATTAATATGATAATAACACAATAACATACTCCATTGACATAATTCCCCCCTATTCATAATATATAAATGTAACGTTTCAACATCCAGCATTACATCTCTTCTCAGTTTTCTGCAATACCTTCATAACAAACTTACACTTATACAGAAATATCAAAATCATCATTTACATTTGTGTGAGCTAACAACTCTTGACATTGATCCGAAAACAATGTGTCTGCAACTGCAGTGTTTATCATTCTGTTGGTTAAAGACTTAGCACATGGCAACAAACATGTGACAAATATGCAAAATAAAACCAAAATCATTATTGCAGGTGTCGCTATTTTCAATATCAGTTGCCACCATGCTCCAGTAGAAAACCATGACAATAAGTCCCAATTCATGTTGTCATTGTCTCGCTCACTTAGCATCTCAGTTTTAAGACCTTTTAGCCGATCCAAAATTAGTGAATAATTTGAGTTGGATGATGGAATGAACGTACAACAATGATCCTTAATTAACTTACACACACCACCAGTTTCAGATAAAACAAAATCTAATGCTACTCGATTTTGCATGATCATTTGACGCATAGCCTCCTTCTCTGGATCTCCCCTGATTTGTTCAGTGAGGTCCATGACAATATTAGTCAAATTCTCCAAATTCCATGCAATATCATTCATCCTATGTCCTAAATATGCAACTCCATACATGGGAAATGCCGTCATGAACACTCCTCTTACATTTGAGATTAAAGGTGGGCTTCTGGCCGCTGTGGCAGCAGCCCTTTTCTGCCTCTGGCCCAAGTGCTGTGTCAAGTTATCACTTGAAATGATGTAGGAGGCCGGACCTAGGGTGGCCAGATGACAAGTTCCACACCATCTCTCTGGAAGCCACAGATACACTTTATCTCCACAAACCCACACCTGGTTTGACGGGCATGGATAGCCCCAAAAACCCGGGACCTCAACCATAAAAGCTGGGTATGAGTGCCAGTTGGCCACTCCACTGACCTCACCCACTTTAGTGAAATTA
The DNA here is from genome assembly GCA_964034765.1 of Knipowitschia caucasica. NCBI lineage: Eukaryota > Metazoa > Chordata > Actinopteri > Gobiiformes > Gobiidae > Knipowitschia > Knipowitschia caucasica. The sequence goes on from OZ035838.1 coordinate 17,710,249, forward strand.
ATCACTGGGAACTCCCGTGCGGTCGGAGTAGTAGTGAAGTATAACCTGTGGTGTACCTCAGAGGTTTGTTGGTTATATGTGGCAATAGGCAGAACATCATCACAGGTGGATGTTCCTACATATTGGTTAGCATCCTCCCAGGGCCCCGGCACATTGCATTTCCTACTCAGACACAGAGGAGAATTGGCTGGAAATCGAGCCACAGTTACACCTTTCTCATTAGTCATATTTGTACTTAAAGAGAAGTTCAATGGAACTTTCCAATCTGCTACCTTTTGAATTGAAAGAGTAGTGCAATTTGGCAGCCATTCCACATATTTAGAGTAGTTCATGCCAATTGAATGTAAGGTATAAAAAGCCATAGTGCATATAGTTGTTAAAGCTGAGACTGGATGTGGTGTTATATAAGGATTTGAATTTGAATGATGAGGAACAAATGCACAAACATAACAATCTGACATATTGTTTGCCTGAGCCGTTATTTCAGCCATGCGATACCAGTAGTTGTCTTTATAGTGATCTACATCTATTTCTGCTCTAGCTGTACGCTTGACATTGTTATATTGTTGACTCCCCCACCAGAGCAGTGATGGAACCACAATAACTATCAATGTAATCAGCATTATTAGACCACTACTGCATCGAAATCCATGTCGAGTGGAGAATACTTTGAAGTCCATCTTGTAAACAGTCCTTTTTGAAACAGTCCAATTCACCAATATCACAAGATGAGAGGTTACTAGCACATCATCAAGTTGTTCACTCTGTGTTTCTTGTGCATTAAACCACTGGAGGATCTCCCTGCTTCACTGACTGTTGAGACGAGCACGTCTGCCCCCCTTTGTAGGTCAGCCTTCCCCTCCGCTGTGGTTGACACAAGATCCTGCAGATTTCTCTTTTTGCAGTGTGAGAGGTGAATCCACGTGGGCCTTTCTGCTATCTTCACAGCAGTGGGTGTTGTCAGAAGCACTTGATGCGGACCTTCCCACCAGGACTTTCGTTTGATGACTTTCACAAACACCCAGTCTCCAACTCGAACAGGCAGCTCCTGTGCACAAAATGGTTGACTCGGAACATTATTTGTTTCTTGACACGCTCTAGTCAATAATGTTTTTCTCATATAGTCAGCCAACGTAGGATTATCATCAGGAGAGAACTGCTTATTTGGCTGTAAATCTGGAAGTGTGTATGACCTACCATATAATATTTCAAATGGTGTCAAGGCACTACCCTGAGTAGGTGTTATATGCATACTTAACTGTACCAAGTCTATGCATTCAGGCCATTGTCTGTTTGTTTCCTCCATGCATTTCCTCAATTTAGCTTTAATAGTGCCGTTATTTCTTTCAACTAAACCTGCACTTTGTGGATGGTAGCTGCAATGTCTCTTTAGATTTATGTTGAGATTTTTTCCCACCTTATCAATCACATCATTTACAAAATGTGTTCCATTGTCACTCCTGATAACTCTGGGAATCGAAAATGTTGGCACAATTCTTTTACATATTGCTTTAGCCACTGTTAGAGCGTCCGGAGAGTGACAAGGAAACAATTCTACCCATTTGGAAAATGCATCAATAATCACGAGGCAATATTCCAAATTGTTCACTTTATTTAACTGGATAAAGTCCATGTGGATTTCTTCAAAAGGATGTGTGGGTTTAGGAAATAACCCCCCTTTTTGGTCTCATATTTCCTTGTGAATTGTGTTTTATACAGATTACACATTGATTACAAAAATGTTTTGAGTATAAACTGTACCCATATGTTGTGTAATATTTGTTCACCAATCCACACATACTTGCAGAAGAAACATGGGTTACTCCGTGACTCACTAAAGCCGCCCATTTAAACATTGATTTAGGTAGAACTGGCTTATCGTTTGGACCCATGTACAAACTCCCATTGAATATAGCTCCCTCTTTAAGCCATTTCTCTTTTTCTGCTTTTGGCGCTTGTTGCTGCATTTCTTTTAAAAGATCGTCAGAATCTTGTGTTTCTTCACTAAGCAGTAATCCTGTTACTTCTTTTGCAGCTTTATCAGCTGTGTCATTTCCTGTTGACACTTTGTCTGTCCCTCGCGTGTGAGCTTCACATTTACTTACAGCAAGCTGCTGTGGCAACATTATCGCTTTGAGTAAATTCTTTAATAATGTTGCATGTTTTACATCTTTTCCCGCAGAAGTTTTATAACCGCGATGTTTCCACTGTTGACAAAACAAATTAACTGTAGCGTATGCATATTGGCTATCAGTATACACCGTTAATTTCTTATCTTTATGCAATTCACAAGCTCTTGTTAAAGCTACTAATTCTGCTGCTTGTGCAGATAAGTTACTTGGAAGTACTTTTGCTTCAATTGTTTTATCCACAGTGGTAACCGAGTATCCTACATGATTTTTCCCAAACTCATCTTTCCCTGCTGAGCCATCAACAAACACTGTAATTCCCCCGGAGAGTGGCATGTCCTTTATATCAGGTCTTGGACGGAAGTCTTTATATGCTTCTTGAACACAATCATGTGCAGTGCCATCTCCTTCTGTTGGAATTAGAGTAGATGGATTTACTGTATTACATCTCTCTACGGTCACATGTGGTTGTGACAGTAGAAGTGTCATGCAGGAAAGGTGACGGGCTGGTGATAGGAATGTCATGCTTGTTTGCAAAAGTAGCATTGACACAGCATGTGGTACTTTCAAGGTCAATGGGTGAAACAGAACAACTTCATCAGATGCCTGGACAGCTAATGCTGCAGCCAAAACCGCTTGGACACACACTGGAGTCGCTCTGGCCACCGGGTCAAGCTTTGAAGAATAATAAGCAATTGGTCTTTGTTTTGACCCCCATTTTTGAGTCAACACTGATGTCATGAATCCATTTTTACAGTCAACTGTCTGTTCAAATGGCTTAGAATAGTCCGGCAACGCTAAAACTGTTGAGCTAGCTATAATTCCTTTAATTTTGCTAAAGGCTTTGACTGCTTCATCAGTCCAATGAATGTTTTCTTTAGGTGTCATTGGCTTTTCAAAAATTAAATTTTGTAATGGTCTTACTAATTCTGCATAATTAGCTACCCATTGCCGGCAATAATTACATAACCCCAAAAATGACTGTTTTGATCTGATCTGTTTTTTAGTTTGGGGTCTGGGTGCAGCTAAAATAGAAGCTTTTCTTTCCCCATGAATTAACCTTCCATCTTTGGTTAATGTATGACCTAGGTATTTAACTTCTGTCTTCCATAACTGTATTTTATTTTTGCTGACCTTATTGCCAGTTTTAGCCAAGTGTTTCAGTAAAGCTATAGTATCTTTTTTACAGCTCTCAACTGTCTTAGACGCCACCAAAATGTCATCCACATAGCTCAAAATCTGGCTTCCCTCCGGTGGATTAAAATCAGCAAGACAATTTTTTATTGCATCAGAGAAAATAGTTGGGGATTCAGCGAACCCCTGGCTTAATCTTGTGAAAACATATCTTTCCCCTTCAAAGGTAAATGCAAACCAAAATTGACTGTCTTTATGCACTGGAATGGACCAAAATGCATTGCTGAGATCAATCACAGAGAAGATTTTAGCCTCTGGTCATAATTGATTAAGCAGTGTATGTGGATCTGGTACATTAGGTGCTCTTTGAATAACTGCTTCATTCACAGCTCGCAGATCTTGTATCATTCTCCAGGCTGTGGATGAGATGCCTTTTTTACTGGGAAAATTGGTGTGTTACAAGGGGAATCTGAGCATTTTTGAATTATTCCTTTTTTAATTAAATCCTGTATTACAGGTTTTATTCCTTCTACTGCATCAGGTTTTAAAGGATATTGTTTTATCCTGGGCCTGTACTCAGTTTTTGCTCTGATCTCCACTGGTAACATTCCCTTAATTAACCCAACATCTGTGGGTCCTTTTGACCACACCTCATCTGGAACTTGCTCAAGCTCCTCCTCCTCTTCCTGTGTTAGAGTCATTTGTCATGCAAGCTCCTGGTCAGTCAGATGTACAGCTGGCGTACATACTACTGTCCAGTTTATCTTTTGTTTTCTCCAACCAGTTGTTTTACTCAAGTATTCTCCTACTCTTTTATCTTGCTCCCAATCTCTAATTGATTCCACTTGACCAACAAAGGCATTGTTATCACTCCACATTGCCTCTGGGTCTTTGGATATAGAGATATGTGGATTCTGCAAATCTCCCAAAAGCTGTTTTACTGCATCTGTCACTCCTACAGTGCAGAAACTTGTTTTGTCTCTCCAGTAAATGTCTCTAATTTGAACCCGCTGTGGGCCCAATTTTTTTACAAGCTTATCGTAAACTGGATCACCACCTGGAGTTGTTTTAAATCTCAGAGTGACATGTAACTCATCATGCTTGACTATGGCACCTGGATTCACAGCTCGTTTAGCCCTTTTTACAATTTCTTTCCCTGATTCTCCAGGGTCACTTGTCGGCATGTCCAAAGTCCAACAATACAATACTGATCCCTCCCCTTCTAGGACATGGATATCAGTGTTGCTACAGCGCCTAGCTTCCATATTAACAGGTGTTTGTACATCACAGACTTGTGGCTGTGCTGCTGCTTCTAGCTCTGCATGTGGATACAAACTATCCTGCAGTTTTATAGAATTATCTGGGAATAGATTTGTTGTCTGTTGCAGTGGGGTAAATTGAGGTGGTGCCGCTGTGTGGTTATGAGCCTGTACTACAGCCTGCTGCTGCTGCTGCTGTTGCTGCTGCTGCTGGTGCTGCTGCTGCTGCTGCTGGTGCTGCACATGGTGCTGCTGCTGCTGCTGCTGCTGGTGCTGCTGCTGCTGCTGCTGCTGCACATGGCGCCTCCCTGCCTGGACCAAATTGTCTTCTTCTGTTGTAAAGGCAACTAGGCTCGTTTCACTCTTCTTTTCTTTAATTTGCTTATCCCTACACTTTGCAGCTGCTAACCACACCTCTGCCATTTTCTGCTCATGCAATTGTTTTTCTGATGGCAACTTTTTGGATTTAAGTCCTAAGCTAACGTTCATCACCAGTATTTCACACTCTTTCAGGGTTAGTTTACCCTCAAAACCATATTTCTTTTTCCAGGTTTTCAAATATTTAACTGATTCAGGATTTTTCTTCTCCATAAATTTAGGGTCTCCGGTCAGAACTATTGTTTTAGTACAAGATGAACCCATATTTACTCTTTAGTAAATTACTTAGATATCTTCAACTTCTATTTAATAACTATTGCTTATACAACAGTGGATATTAATTACACATTTGTAAACGATCTTAGTGGAATGCCTCACGGGCCAAATCACTTCCTCGAGAAACAAGCTTCTAGATAAAACTTAATGTTTCATCCGGTTTCTCCCGGGTGTTTAATCACAAGGAATGTAATTGTTTTAGACCACTTTCACGATTACTTAAAACATAATGAGATGCAATCCGACTCTACTTCACCAAGTCGACAACTTTTCGTTATCACCGCAAGGTTTCTGGTTGTCCGGTGCTTCAAGTATTGAATTGATCTCCTTTCACACACACATTCATTCAGATGTCTTTAATTCAAAATGAACCCCGTTCACTTTTAACTGCAGTAAAAAGTAGTCCCCGACTTACTCTTAATAATAACCCCGTTATTATTACAGTCTATGATAGTTCCAGACTATCTAAAAGAATAACCTGTTGTTATTCCGGGCCAGAGGTGGGACAAAGTCATTGTTTAGCAAGTCACAAGTCAGTCTCAATTCATTGCCCTCAAGTCCCGAGTCAAGTCACGAGTCAAGACAGGCAAGTCCCGAGTCGAGTCCAAGTCAAAGGCCAACAAATCTCAAGTCAGTCCCAAGTCCTACGGTTTGACTTTCGAGTCCTCTCGAGTCTTTTTGACCGCGATTTGTTTCTTGTTGGTCTCCACGTACTTAGGAATCGTTTTGCTGGTGCATTCTCGTTGGTCTCTGACCCATGGACTAACAGTTTGTTCCATGTGGTTGGCTGCTGGTAAATCAAAACTATGTTGTGCCAGATGCAGGCTCAGTTACACATGCACAGACCACACATAAAATCAGAGCAGTCCGTGTCAACATACTTTTTATCTTTGGGGTTTTTAATGGGAAGTAGCAAGTGCAGCAGTGCAGCATATATGAATATGAGTATTGGGCTAGGACCTGTATCTATATAATCAGTTTAATGTCCGTAGTGGTTATTGTTCCAAAGGACTGAAGGGACCAATGGAGGGGAAGGAACCTGGCCTGTATGAACTGGGCCAGCATTAGTAATATCTCATAATTACCAATATATCATTACATAATAAAATGTCTCATATAAATTAATTCAATCAGTCAAAGCACTGATTCTCATATCAATGCACCATAAACAATAGTGGAAATATTAATCTAGCTTAGTGCACATAATCAAAACAACTATCTAATGTATGCAAACTTTAGCAGGAGGAGCACAGCAAAAACATACTCATAATAATAGGCCTCGGCGCCCACACAGAAAAATATAAGAAAGAGCCAACAGAGCAGCGCAGGCTAGCGCTAGTTTGACTCACCAGTTCCTCTTTAAAACACGGCACACAGTGTGACAACTGCGTCGATTCAATTGTATGAGGCGCCTGTAGTGAAAGCATATCAATTACGGTTTGTAGAACAAAATATGACGTTAGGTCGCGATAAATACCTGCAGCTCGCTCATTTCCAGCTCCCCTAGACAACACACCCACCGGGTGAATGCAGTCCGCTTGTTTAGGGAAGTGTTGCTGCGCGAACTGCCTGGAACTCACGTTCGAACTCTCGCGCGAGCGCTACAACTACCGCGAGGCTTTGTTTCTTCAGAGACGGCATAGATAGAAAGAGAGATGCGGAGAAAGGTAAAAATGGCCCGGGTTACGCAAGTCTTTGCAAGTCAATTGGCGCAAGTCCAAGTGAAAGTCAGAGTCATTGATGTTAAAGTCCAAGTCGAGTTGCAAGTCTTTTTATATTTGGTCAAGTCGAGTCTAAAGTCATCAAAATCATGACTCGAGTCTGACTCGAGTCCAAGTCACATGACTCGAGTCCACACCTCTGTTCCGGGCCCCCCCCCTTGACTGTCTTTAATAGCTCTCCGACTATTAGAAGGATAAACCCCGTTATCCTAGGCCTAAGAAATAGCCCTCGACTATAAAAAGGATAAGCCTCGTTATCCCCGGCCTCTTTTTTGAGTCTCCGACTTCAAAAGTAAATTCACACTTGCCTGTTATCGCGATGTCCGTGGCTTTTGTGTCTTCAATCCGAAATTCGAAGCTGATCAAACCCCACAAAGAGACTGTTGCTGCAGTTGTTTTTCGACCTGCAACCTCCAAGCCACGCTGCTGCTTCAGATCTCCAGTACTGTAGGACGACGGTCAGCTCCAAAAAAATGATGTTTTGACATACGGCTCAAGAAGGACCAAAATATGTTAACGCTGGTTCAGCCACGGTTTCTCCTTCGATGAAAAATGGACACTACAAATTCTGCTTAGATATATAAAAAAGGTTTAATATATAAAAGACAGAATACAAGTTACAGGATACAGACAAATGTAGCAGACTGGTTCTCCAGTCTGGGCCCTCTCTCTGGCAAGCCAAAAAGCAAAAGACACTGCTTCAGGAACAGGCTATCGATGATAAGCACACAGTCACATGACATGATAATTGAAGACATGTGTCTCAACATCCTTAGGTGAAGACAATACCTTCTCTGTTTCAGGACAAACAAATAGCCCCTGTCAGAGTAAGCCTGAGGCTACTAAAAAACAGATGTTCTCTGCGCTTTTCTTAATTTAACTTCCTGTGTTTAATGGCTGGGGAATGGCTTCACACATTCTTCACTCACCAGACTAGCTACTACTAGTCCCTTACTAGACTAACCGTTACATTTATTAATATGATAATAACACAATAACATACTCCATTGACAATTTGTTACAACATATCTTTGCGAGCAGTCCTTTTCAAAGTTTCTGGACATAAAAACGAAAAAAAGGAACAGACTTTGCTGTGAAAATGACATGAGAGTGGCACTTTCCAAGGTGAAGCCACGCATATCTCAACTGGTCTCTCAAAGGCAACAGCAGAAGTCACACTGATTTGCAGGTATGTTATTTGTTATGATGAGTTCATGCATTGTGTTGGTTTTGTTCTTTGAACACAATGTTAATGCACTGCTCATTTTGTGCACCAGGAAAAATCATATCTGTCTTGAATTTGAAAATGTTGTATTTCACTAAAGAGGGGTTCGGTGAATGCGTATATAAAACTGGTGGGGTTCGGTACCTCCAACAAGGTTAAGAACCACTGATCTAAACAATACATTTTGTAACTTTTGTTTTCAGAAATAAACAGTGAAACTCATGTCACATTTAAGTCATGTTGAATTACATAATGATACAAACTATTAGAATAAAATTTCTTTCGGCCCCGACCAGTTCCTATTTTTTTCAATTGGCCCCTGACCAAAAGGAGTTTGACACTCCTGGTCTATCTATCCAACCAGAAGGTGAGTGTGTGAGTGTCTCAACTGAGTCTTAGTAAAATGTTGTGTTTTCAGGGCCAGACATTGAGACCGTCATAATGACTGTTTTGGCAGTAGCTGTGGTCGTCGTAGCAACCATCGCCTTCATTTTCTACCGGTAACAGCACGCAGAAAGTCTTACCTTTTACTCATTGACTGTCATTGACGTATTTGTCTGAGACTGATTTCTGTCAAACCTCCCTCTATTCGACTGGGGATTACAGAAGAACAAAACTAGCTAAAGACAAACATATTTTTGCTGATGATGAAAGTAGACAGTCCAGTCTTTCAGAATCTGGTTTCATATTTCACAGTCATAGCACTCAATATTCTGTGGGTCTTGAAAATCAGTGAAATCATCAAACGGCTGCAGTCAATGAGTTAACAATACAGTAAAGCTGTAACCTGGCAAAAGCCAGATTGATGATTGTGTAGAACTCTAACGCGTTCTCCGCGATATCAATCTGGGATTTCTCCCGGAGAATCCTTTCGGGGAAAGGAGGGGTAAGCAGCAGAATACTTGAAGCTGATTGGGCGAAGTGACGCTGTGTGCCCGCCTACCAAGGTTGCCGTCCAGAAATGTACAAAGCGCCTCTCGCTGTTCATCTTTCAAAAAATAAATTGGAGATTCTGCTGAAACTGACTTTGCGTCCGTCCTCCTGCGTAGCCATGTTTGTTTTGCTTCGGCCCGGCACTTCTTGCTTTCGTCAAACCCGGATATCCCGCCCTAAACCCCCAGACTGGCGCGTGATTGGCTCGCACACCCAGTGGTTCGACTCGAAAAGTGTAAGCGGGAGCGGTACAAGATGTATTCTCGAGTGTTTGTGAACTCACAAATACCGCGAGAATTCAGCTTGCAGGCAAGGTTAGTAAAGCTGTGTGCTGTTATTTCAGCCATGCTGATACCGTAGTTGTTCTTTATAGTGATTACATCTATTTCTGCTTAGCTGTACGCTTGACCATTATTCTATTGTGCATCAGCAAATCCCCCACCAGGAGCAGTGAATGGAACCACCTAATAACTTACAATGTAATCAGATTATTAGACCCACTACTGCATCGAAGTCCATGTCGAGTGGAGCATACTTTGAAAGAACCATCTTGTAAGCAGTCTTTTTGAAAACAGTCCAATTCACCAATATCACATGATGCGTAGAGGTTACTAGAACATCATCAAGTTGTTTACAATCTGTGTTCTTGTCGCATTTAATACCACTGGAGGATCGCCCTGCATTCTCTGACTGTTGAGACGAGCACGTTTGCCCCCTTTGTAGGCCTGCCTTCCCCTCGCTGTGTTGAACACAAAAATCTCTCAGATTTCTCTTTTTGCAGTGTGAGAGGTGACATCCAAGTGGGTCTTTTGCTATCTTCACTGCAGTGGGTATGTCGTCAGAAGCACTTGATGCGGACCTTCCCTCCGTGGAACTGGACAGGACTTTCGTTTGATGACTTTTCACAAAACACCCAGTCTCCAACTCGAACTGGCGCTCCTAGTGCACATAAGGGTTGACTCGAGACTTTTATTTGTTTCTTGACCCACGCTTTCTAGTCATTAATGTTTTTCTCATTATAGTCAGCCAACGTAGATTATCATCAGGTCGTGAACCCTGTTATTTGGCTGTAAATCTGGAAGTCGTGTATGACCTTACCATATATATATTTCAAATGGTGTCTATGCACTACCCTGCAGTAGGTGTTATATGCATGCTTAACTGTTTTTTTTATACAAGGTCTATGCATTCAGGCATCTGTCTGTTTGTTTCTCCATGAATTTCATCTATTTAGATTTATTTTGTGCCGTTATTTCTTTAACTAAACCTGCACTTTGTGGGAGACCGGGATGTGGTAGCTTACAAGTGTCTTTTAGATTTATGTTGAGATTTTGTCACATTATCAATCACTCTTCATTTACAAAATGTGTTCCATTGTCACTCCTGATAACTCTGGGAATCGGGGGGGGGGGGGGGGGGGGGGGGGGGGGGAGGGGGGGGGAAACTGTTGCACCAAATTCTTTTACGTATTGCTTTAGCACTGTTAGAGCGGTCCGGAGAGTGTCAATGGGGAAACAATTCTACCCATTTGGAAATGCAATCAATAATCCCGAGGCAATATTCCAAATTGTTCACTTTATTTCACTGATAAAGTCCATGTGGATTCTTCAAAAGGATGGTGGTTTACGGAATACCCCCCTTTTTTGGTCTCTTATTTCCTTGTGTATTGGGTTTTATACTGAATACACACTGATCTACAAAAATGTTTTGAGTATAAATTGTACCCATATGTTGTGATAATATTTGTTCACCAACACCACCATTACTTGCAGAAGAAACATGGGTTAATCCGTGAATCACTAACGCCGCCATTTAAACATTGATTTAGGTAGAACTGGCTTATCACATTCTATTTCCTTTATCTTTTTTGTTTGGACCCTGTACAAAACTCCCCTTGCCTATTGCTCCCTCTTTAAGCCTTTTCTTCTTTTTGCTTTTGGCGCTTGTTGCTGCATTTCTTTTAAAAGATCGTCGAATCTTGTTTTCTTCACTAAGCAGTAATCCTGTTACTTCTTTTGCTAGCTTTGATCAGCTGTGTCATTTCCTGTTGACACTTTGTCTGTCCTCGCGTGTGAGCTTCACATTTAAATACAGCAAGTGCTGTGGCAACATTATCGCTTTATGGAGTAAATTCTTTAATAAATGTTGCATGTTTTACATCTATTCCCGCAGAAGTTTATACCACGATGTTTCCACTGTTGACAAAACAAGATGAACTGTAGCGTATGCATACTTGGCTAATCAGTAACACCGTGTTAATTTCTTTTCTTTATGCAATTCACATCTCTTGTATAAAGCTACTAAATTCTGCTGCTTGTGAAGTATAAGTTTCTTGGAAGTACTTCTTGCTTCATTGTTTTATCCACAGTTGGTAACAGAGTTATCCTACATGATTTATTACCAAACTCATCTTTCCCCTGCTGAGCCATCAACAAACACTGTAATTCCCCCAGATGAGTGCCCACTGTCCTTTATATCAGGTCCTTGGACGGAACAGGTGTTTTTATGCTTCTTGAACACAATCATGCTGCAGTTGCCTTCTTCTGTTGGAATTAGAGTAGATGGATTTACCGGTATGGACATCTTTCTACGGTCATGTGATTGTGACCAGCAGGGGAGTGCTAGTCGTCATGCAGGAAAGGTGACGGGCTGGTGATAGGAATGTCTTGCTTGTTTCCAAATGTAGCATTGACACAGCCTGTGGTTACTTTCAAGGTCAATGGGTGAATCTGAACACAACTTCAGACAGATGCCCTGGACAGCTAACTGCTGCAGCCCAAAACCGCTTCTTGGACACACCACTGGAGTCGCTCGGCACCGGGTCAAGCTTTTTCGAAGAGTAATAAGCAATTGGTCTTTGTTTTGACCCCATTTTTTGAGTCAAATACTGCATGTATGATTCCATTTTTACAGTCAACTAGTTCTGTTCCAAATGGCTTTAGGAGTAGTCTACGGCGAAGCTAAAATGTTGAGCTAGCTATAATCCTATAATTTTGCTAATGGCTTTGACTGCTTCATCAGTCCAATGAATTTTTCTTTATGTGTCATCGGCTTTCAAAAAATTAAATTTTGTAACTCGGTCTACTATTCTGCCATAAGTAAGCTTCCCATTGCCAGGCACAATAAGTAGATAACCCCATAAATGGAGATCATTGTTTTTAGTTTCGGGTCTAGGGTGCGCTAGATGATCGCTTGTCTTTCCCATGGATTATCCTTCCATCTTTGGTTAATGTATGACCTAGGTATTTAATTCTGTTTCCATAACTGTATTTTTATTTTTTGCTGACCTATTGCCAGTTTTAGCCAAGTGTTTCAGTAAAGCTTATAGTATCTTTTTTACAGCTCTCAATGTCTTAGGAAGCCACCAAAAATGTCATCCACATAGCTCAAAATCTGGCTTTCCCTCCGGGTGGATTAATATCAGAAAGCAAAGTTTTTATTGCATATCAGAGAAAATAGTATTGGGATTCAGCGAACCTGGCCCTTAATATCTGTGAAAAAACATATTCTTTCCCCTTCAAAGGTAAATGCAAACCAAAATTGACTGTCTTTATGCACTGGAATGGACAAAATGCATTGCTGAGATCAATCACAGAGGAGATTTTAGCCTTGGGTCATAATTGATTAGCAGTGTATTGTGGATCTGGTTACATTAGGTGCTCTTTGAATAAACTGCTTCATTCACAGCTCGCAGATCTGAACCATCTCCAGGGTGGTTGGAGATGCCTTTTAACTGGGAATATTGGTGTGTTACAAGGGAATCTGAGCATTTTGGAATTATTCCTTTTTTACATTCAACTCTGTTTTACTGGTTTTTACTCCTCTCTACTGCATCAGTTTTATAGGATATTGTTTTATCCAGGGCCTGTACTCGTTTTTGTCAAGATCTCCACTGGTAACATTCCCATTCATTAACCCAACCTTCTCGTGGGTCCTTTTGACCACACCTCATCTGGAAACATTGCTCAGCTCATCCTCCTCATCCCTGTGTTAGAGTCATTAGTCAATGCAAGCTCCTCGGTCACGTCAGAGTACAGCTGGCGTACATACTACTGTCCAGTTTATCTTTTGTTTTCTCCAGCCAGTTGTTTTACTCCAGTATTACTCTATTTTTTTATCTTGGCTCCAATCTCTAATTGATTCCACTTGACCACAATGGCATTTGTTATCACTTCCACACTTGCCTCTGGGTCCTTGGATATAGAGATATGTGGATTCTGCAAATCTCCCATGAGTTGTTTTACTGAATCTGCCACTCCTACAGAGCAGAACTTGTTTTGTCTCTCCCAGTAAATGTTCTATTTGAACTGCTCTGCGCTTGACCAATTTTTTACCAAGTTTCGTAAACTGGTATCCCCTCTTGGGAATTGTTTTTAAATCTTAGACCGATGACATGTAATCATCATGATTGTTTGACAATGGGCACTTGGATTTAATGGCCTGTTTAGCCCTTTGTACATTTCTTTCCTGATTCTCCAGGGTCACTTGTCGCCATGTCCAAAGTCAAAAATACAATACTGTATCCCCTCCGCATCTAGGACATGGATATCCCGTGTTGCTACAGCGCCTAGCTTCCATATTCTCCATTTTGTTTGGAAATATTCCCATTTTTAATGCAACATTGCATCAAGTCTTCGTCCGAGTAGATTGTATGGCACAGCTTTGGTGACAGGAACCAACTTTCAGCCTATGGCTTCATCGCCTGATTCTGATTGGTTATGGGAATCAAACTGACTCAAAATTTTGTTTTGCACTAACCATTTAGCTGATTCTCACTGTATGATTGAGTTTTTAGAAATGGGTTTATTGCTCACATCCCTAATCACTGTTTTATCCGCTCCAGAATCGCAAAGGAACACATAGGGCCCCTTTCTTCAATGTATGTGTTATTTCTGGTTTTGACACATGAAAAATATCTAATTGAGTGAATTATACCTCATCACATTGCTTTGCCCAAATCAGAAATCATATCCATTTTCATTTTCAATTATGGAAGTCATTTTTACATTTGGACAATTTTCACTGCTTTCCATCATTACTTATTGTCAGAACCTTTAGTTTTTGTTAATTCTCCCTAGTCATTGCATTGTGATGTTTTGATTTTCTCCCTTTTTTTTCTACATTTTTCTCTCTTTTCCCCATCTGAACTTGATTCACATTCTCTGGTCCGAATGCTTCACATTCCTCTCGCCCATGTCTTTCTTTTTTGATATGTATACAATAATCAATGCTTTTGTCCAACTTCTCTCTCTCCTAGTCTTCATCTGCCCCCTCCCTCTGCTTTGACCTCTGCCTCTATTCTGCTCCCTCTCTGATTGAGCCCTGTGCTTTCTGGAAACACACATCTCCCAATCTAGCAAGAAGAGAAATCCACCGATCTGGCTTGCTCTTCTCTATCTTTATTTCTCTTTTTATTTCTACTAAACCACTCAGCATGAATAGCATGTGTTATGAAATCTAGGCAGGCTCGCCAGTAAGGCAATCCAACAAAAATATCTCTTTATCCATTCAGAGACTTCGGGTCTTAATAGCCGACATCCCGTGTTTAAACTGTTGATCCAAATTACAACGTCTACCGCTGCATCTATTGTTCTCTCAACCCACTGTGTTTTCTAAAAGGCTGTTTCAAAACCGCTCTCTAATATCTACTACTGTCTCCATCCTCCATTTGTACTTACCTGAGCTAACTTCCCATAGTCAGGAAAGTTTTTGAACATTTTCTTGGATTTGATTAATGTAGAGTATTTAATTACATTAATGAGTTCGGAGTTGCTGCAGGAAGAGCACAGGTGGTTTGCATGTCATTTGGGTTATAGTGTTGTCTTACTCGTTGTCACACATCAACTCCCATTTTCGTCATGTAAATGTCCCTAATTTCAATTCCGTTAAGCTTACATGCTCCACCAGTTGTCTTCATACCATCGCAAAATCCATTCTGGGTCTTCTCTATTGGCTTGGGGACACTTTTTTGGCTTTAATTATGTCTGCTTTCGTCCAAGTACGACAAGCTTACATAGTAGGCAAACTTCCAACCACTTGTGGATCATGAGTGGGATTTGGGACTTTATCATTGGGATGCATTTGCTCCTCGTCTGAGAAGTCAACCCTTGGGACTGAAAAGAGTGTCCAAATTGTTTGCTCCACGACGCGGTTCATTGGAAACCAGTGTTTTAGTAGCAACAGGTGTTTTTACTTTTTATCATCCACAGACTTGTGGCTGTGCTCGCTGCTTCTAGCTCCTGAGTTGTGCGATACAATGATCCTGTAGTTTTACGAGGATGATCTGTGAATGGATTTGTTGTTGTTGCAGGTGGGGTATATGCAGTGGGGTATATTGAGGTGGTGACTCCCGTTGTGGTTATGAGCCTGTAATACAGCCATGATGGCTGCTGGTGCTGCAGTTGCTGCTGCTGTGCTGCTGTGCTGTGCTGGTGGCTGTGCTCGGTGCTGCTTGCTGCTGCGGCTGGCTGCTGTGGTGCTGCTGCTGCTGCCGGGTGCTGCCTGCTGCACATGGTGCTGCTGCTGCTTGCTGCTGCTGACTTGCTGTTGCTGCACATGGCGCCCTCCCTGCTTGTACCCAAATTGTCTTTTTCTGTTGTAAAGGCAACTGAGGTCGTTTCACTTCTTCTTTTCTTTAATTTGACTGTCCAGAGTGCTGACCGTGGGACTCGAACCCCAGACTCCTGAACCGAGCTTTACATTGGCGGGTTGCTCTACCCATGCCGCCATGGTGATCAACCGTTTAAACTTGGCGACCAGATGTTATATTTAAAGCTGACTTGTATTTTGGGTGGAAATAACACACCCTGAGGCCAAACGTCAATATATTTTTATCTTTTGACCAGAGAGAAAATGTACGATGCACTCACTGACCACTTCAATTGGGCTAAACTAAAACCCTTCATTTTTATATTTGTCAATTCGGCGTCTGTGACGCGCGGCTCGTTGTCATGGAGACGCAGAGTGTATTCAAACTGCTGTTGGAGCGCTCCCACTAACTCATCTGCGTTTATGGCCAAAGCTGTGGTAAATGCACTGAGCGCCAGGGCACTGTCTAACACTAGTTTGTTGACACTTTTCCAGTTCAAAAGAACACCAGCAAATCTACACTGGGATTTACTATAGGCTTCCAACAGTCTAATGGTGATGTCTCATTGTGCAGGCGCTGAGGGAAAACACATCTGCCCATGAGAGTGCCTGACTGGGCAGTTTTGCTGCAGAGGGTGAAGTGCCCCTCTGAATACAAGGCCACACTTCTGGAAGTGTGAAAGATGCCTCGCCCTCCCCAGGAGATGCAGAGGTCCTTCCTCAAAGGGACAAGTTCCAGTATCTCAGCTCTTGTTCACTGTGAGGGAAGGAGCAGCGCCTGCAGTGAAGCGGCCGCTCTATGAGACTGTGGTGGTGAAGAGGGAGCTGAATCAGGAGCTGGCCAGGGAACGCTTCATCCAGCTGCAATAGGGGAAGAGGGAAGTCTGGGCCTCTCTGCTCAGACTCCTGCCTCAGTGACCTGGCTCAGGGTAAAGTGGAAGAGTCTAGGGGTGGATGACTCCAGAGGAGCCCAGAACAAGCGACCGAGGGACAGAGAGAGCTCAACAGAAGACTGCCCTGAAGCAATCCAAATGTGATCACATTAAACATCCAACTGCCAACAGCCAAATTCCCATCCAAAATGAAAATAGATAAAGTTCTACCTCTTTTCAAAATAGGCTCTTTTGAAAATTATAGACCAATCTCGCTTTTGCCACAGATATCGAAAATGGTAGAAAATCTATTTTCTGAACGCTCAAACAAGTACATAAACAAAAACGGCCTGCTACATGAAAACCAGTATGGCTGCAGAGAAAACCGCTCTACAGCACTTGCAATCATGGAATTGGTAGAGGAAGTAACCAGCACTATAGAAAAGAAGGATCATACAAACCCACTGTTTCTCAAATCTAAATGATTGGAATTTGATGATCTAATTAGGTTTAGAACACTGCAAATCAGGCACAAGGTAAGACTTCAACGGCTTCCAACCATAATCTACAAATACAATCTAATTTGTGGAATGAACTTGAAGAGAGCCTGAAAACTGCTAAAACCTTTTTAAACTTTAAAAAGCTGTACAAGTTAAGCATCTTTAAAGCATATGCCACTGGTGAGGGTTCACTGTATGTATGTGTGTATCCTTGATTCCACCAGCCACAGTGGGGCGGCTGCGGCCGTGAAGTGCCAAACTGCCGTTGTGTCCTTAGGCAAGACACTTCACCCCCATTGCCTAGAATGAGTCTGGTGTGTGTGAATGGTTGGTGGTGGTCGGAGGGGCCGATGGCACATACTGGTTGCCTCGCTTCTGTCAGTGTGCCCCAGGGCAGCTGTGGCTACAGTAGTAGTTTATCACCACCGTGTATGGAGGGAATGAATCATGACATGTAAAGCGTCTTTGAGTGTCCAGAAAAGCGCTATATAAAACCCATGCATTATTATTATTATTCTCAGGTACTCGTGTTTGGTGTTGTTTTCTTATTGATCACACACACACACACACACACACACACTATGTGCGGGCACATGCACACTTCAGGTGTGTATGCGTGTGTGCGCAGACAAATACGCATCAAAGAATGAAATTTGTTTGAATCTTGTCAATTCTTGCTGAATGGATTCTATGAACTGTAATCTATGAACCAGTGTGCTTCATGTTTATTCATGTCATCAGCAGGTTTGGTTTTCTTTTGGTTTTGTAACAAGAGGGCAAGCACCCAAAAGTATTTCTTTACTTCAGCTTGCTCCTTTTGAGCTCTATACAGTATTTTGTTAACTTTTGATTGTATACTCAACTGCAGTTATGATTTGACTCTATATGTACTGTTCAAACAGCTCAAGTACAGTAAACAATAATAATAAACAAATAAGATTCAATTTGACTTGTTGTTGGCTTTTATTTCTTATTCAAATATCAGTGTGTTTGTGTTGAAGTGCAGTGTTACATCTCCCCAGCAGGGGGCAATCAAACCAGAGGTTTACTTACAACTGGGCAAACTAGCGTTCCCACATTTGATGTGAAAAGTCCAAATGTATTTGAAGGAAATGAGGATTTGTTTCAGCTTTTATGCATAACTACAGAGTCCTTGTTGTTTTTGAGCCATGTATTGCAGGTTTGTCATTGTGCTTCAGGTCATGGACCTTATTATGAAAGAGCCCTGTTAGTCACTATTTGAGGCTCTGAGCTGATCGGCTGAGGGTGCTCCTCTTTTCACAGTCCTGTCTGACTAATCGGATGACGTTAGTTTCATTTGTCGTGGTTTTAAAGGTGGGTACCCCAGCTTTAAGGTGCATATGTCAAGCTATATTTTACGTCACCGCAGGACTTTCCTTCCTGCTGCTGTCAGACTGTACAACAAACAATGAGGGCTAGGGAACACTGCCGACCTGAACTCGCATATGTCATGCATCGGTGCAATAATGACTTTAAGAATGTCAGAATGTGCAATATAGAACCACACGTGTCACTGTGGCTCTACTTTGCCACTTTGTCCCATACCCCCCTCGTGCTGCTAACATGTACAGATGCATACACACAACTCCATCTTACTGGCACTACAATACACACTACTTTGTACTTGCTTCTTATTTTGCCAAAGGTAGAGACTTTATACTTTGATATCATGTGAAAGTCAGGGTTCTTGTATTCATTGTGCTAAAGATAGAGATTATATTCTGCTTCTTTTGATGCTAGAGTTAGACATTTTTATTTGATTTGATGTACTCTACAGAGGGATCATTTGTCTTGTGTTCAACTCATTTCTGATGTTCTGTAACTGCTGATGCAACACTGAAATGTCTCCACTGTGGGACGAATAAAGGATCTCTTCATCTCAATCTTTACACAATCAAGATGATTATATTTCAGAAATTGATTTTTAAAATTCTTCTCATCTTTCTTCTCATATTTGACAGAGCCAGAAATCGGCTGCATCCGACTCCATCAGAAAGCGTTTGTTCTTCCTCTGCTGAGGGCAGCCACAGGTTTGGCTAACATACATTTAATAACACATTTTAAGATGATTTGAAAGCCACTTTGGATAATGTCCTACTTCCAATGACGTTAAGAATGATAATAAAGAGAGGTAAAGGGTAAGAAGGTAGATTTTAGAAATTGGATTCACCCGAGAGTCGGCTGCCGCCGGAGAAATACAAGAAGAAGAGACGGGAGACACCCGTTTGGTTTTACTTTTTCAAACTCATTGGACTAATTTCCAAATGGAGGCTTACGTATCTGCGCTCAAACTATTATCTGGACTTTAACATGAAACTGGTCCGAACTGAAGTGGTCTGTGGAGTTCATTTATAAAGTAAGGCCCATAACACACTGTTAAATGTGACGCAAAACATATTCCGCAGTTAGCAAACAAATATTGAATAATCCGCGTAGTAGGTCCTGTTGAAAATGTGTCAATCTGATTGTGAGCCACCGACTTCATCCCAATCACCAAACTATTTGCATGTGTGCTTTTGGATCCAAAAGGTTACCCCCCCTCCCCCCATCCATCCCAATTTTTCTTTCAACATGCCCTAGGACACCGGGTCAGCCACACGTCCATGTCTGCCCGGTGTCGTGCTCCCACCACCGGCTAGGGCCCCAGTGAGTGCAGTGTGGAGCTCGCCCGCTCCTCACGTCGCCGTGAGGGTTTTCACCAATCAAGGACTTCTCTGTCCAGAGTGCTGACCGTGGGACTCGAACCCCAGACTCCTGAACCGAGCTTTACATTGGCGGGTTGCTCTACCCATGCCGCCATGGTGATCAACCGTTTAAACTTGGACCAGATGTTATATTTAAAGCTGACTTGTATTTTGGGTGGAAATAACACACCCTGATGCCAAACGTCAATATATTTTTTATCTTTTGACCAGAGAGAAAATGTACGATGCACTCACTGACCACTTCAATTGGGCTAAACTAAAACCCTTCATTTTTATATTTGTCAATTCGGCGTCTGTGACGCGCGGCTCGTTGTCATGGAGACGCAGAGTGTATTCAAACTGCTGTTGGAGCGCTCCCACTAACTCATCTGTGTTTATGGCCAAAGCTGTGGTAAATGCACTGAGCGCCAGGGCACTGTCTAACACTAGTTTGTTGACACTTTTCCAGTTCAAAAGAACACCAGCAAATCTACACTGGGATTTACTATAGGTTTCCAACAGTCTAATGGTGATGTCTCATTGTGCAGGCGCTGAGGGAAAACACATCTGCCCATGAGAGTGCCTGACTGGGCAGTTTTGCTGCAGAGGGTGAAGCGCCCCTCTGAATACAAGGCCACACTTCTGGACGTGTGAAAGATGCCTCGCCCTCTCCAGGAGATGCAGAGGTCCTTCCTCAAAGGGACAAGTTCCAGTATCTCAGCTCTTGTTCACTGTGAGGGAAGGAGCAGCGCCTGCAGTGAAGTGGCCGCTCTATGAGACTGTGGTGGTGAAGAGGGAGCTGAATCAGGAGCTGGCCAGGGAACGCTTCATCCAGCTGCAATAGGGGAAGAGGGAAGTCTGGGCCTCTCTGCTCAGACTCCTGCCTCAGTGACCTGGCTCAGGGTAAAGTGGAAGAAAGTCTAGGGATGGATGACTCCAGAGGAGCCCAGAACAAGAGCAGCCACTTCCAACTAACCAGTGCTTCTCAAAGCTCTTGACACCCTCCGCCTCCCCAGCACCTCCTCGAGCTCCTGCACTGGCCTCTTGCTCCCGCTCTGGCTCTTGCTCTGGCTCCTGCTTTGGCTCCTGCTCTGGCTCCTGCTCTGGCTCCTGCTCTGGCTCCTGCTCTGGCTCCTGCTCTGGCTCCTGCTCTGGCTCCTGCCTTAGGTCCTGCACTTGCTCCTGCTCTGCCTATGTCTCATTCACACCATGCTTCTAGCCACCACAAGTGCTTGATCCTGGGGGATCGGAGATCATGTTCTGCATTAAGAGCTCTGGTGTGTGTCGTCTGGTGCACACTGGGGTAGTCTTGCACAGTTTTTCCTATGTGGTTTTACTGCAAATGGCAAATAAATGAATCTGAATCTGAATCTTTCCAAGTGTCCCTGCCGGGGTCAATGCGCCAAACAATAAAATCTTTCTAAATGCATTGATGTGTTGAATCAGGAGTGCACTAAAGGGTCATGCATGTGAAGACTGGACATAGAACCAAACTGTTTTGAGAGCAAGGAATATGGATTAGTTAAATGTGCTTACTTTTTGTGGGTTTGAAAGGTACGTACCCCAGCTTTATTACCCAGGGTCATCTTAGTTGCCTCCTCCCTCTAACTTTGAAATCTATTTTTCACCCTTCTATTATTAGCCCCATGGCGGCAGCGGTATTTTCACTCTCCAACATGCCTCCACATGGGGCCATGCTGGGACCTTTGTTGGCTTCTCTGCTCTGGCTGCTGGCACTTGTCCTCTGGCGGGTGTGGGGGGCTGCAGCTGAGCCTGGTCCAGGAACAGTCCCCTGTGTGTCCTGCAGACCCCGGGCAATGGCGGAGCTCAGGCGGCAGCTCCAGAGACACTTCCTGGAGGCTCTGCAGGCGGATGAGCCGCTGCAGGCAGAGCAGCTCCTCTCCACGGGCAGACTGGACATCGACACAGTGCTGGAGGTGGACGATCCCAGCATGCACCTGGCCTCCTACAAACAGGGTCAGTGATAGATCCATGGGTCAGTACCACAGCTGCATGTGCATGGATGGTCTGTGACATGTGACGGTACAAGTCTTACCCAGTGAAAAGCACAATGATAATGTTCCTTTCTGTGGTGTGTTCTGGGCTGTGTCACGTTTTGAACTGGACTTAGCTCAGCTGCTCTCAGTCCACATCTTTAAATGTGTAAAAATCTCAATAGATCCAGGATGTGTTGCTGATGTCTGCAGGAAGTAGGATAAAGCAAAAAAAAGCTTGGATTTAATCATTAAAACTGACGTCCAAGACACATGGGGGAATGAATTGAAAGGGGCTGATGGCTGGTTTTTGTCAGTCTGCCCCAGGGCTGCTGTGGCCAAGCATCTTCAAGAGTCATAAAAGGTGTGTTCATCAGTTAAAACAGAAATTTTATATTATTTTATATTATCTTCAATGTTTGAATCGAAAATATTGAATCTGCACGTCACACAAAAAGAGCCGAAATCACAGAGTAAATACTATGTAATAAAAAAAAATAAAAAAATATAATAATGGCATCTGTCTTATATACCGGGTACTCACATGGCGGTAGTCATTTACTTTGCACAAGGGGTTGTTAAACTTCTACTGTAGTCACAGCTGCCCTGGGGCATCGACCATCAGCCCCTCCAACCACATCCAACAAACACTAGACTGATTCAAGACAACACACTTTACAGCTGCAGCCACCGCACTGTGGCACCTGTGTATCATGATACAAACAGTATGCACCTACTGCAGCCAGTGGTATCAATGTGGCAAACTGAAGCCCAGGGAAAAGTGTTGTTCGAGTTTTGAATAACTAAAATGTTGTGACCACAACAGCTAGGCAACATGTCTTTATTTTTTTGTGGTTTGAAAGTTAGGTACCCAGCTTTGAGAAATAATTTATCATTCTAAAATATGTTTATCCTTTAAAGAACAAATATTATAATTTTTACTTTGTCATGTAAATTAATTACTAGTTAATTACTCATTTCATGTTGTAAAATGTGAAACAATATCTTCAGAAGAAAATATATAAACCAAATAATAAATGATATATAAAAAAGTATCAAGGGTAAATGATGATGATTCAGCCTGCCATATCCCTATACTGCCACCAGAGGGAGGTGTAGATGTGACTTCTTTTTAAATTGCGAAATTTCTGGCTGCACACACAGCCATGATTTCTATGGAAGATTTTTTGTGTCATCAGATTTTGATTTTTTTTAGCTTGAATTCTTCCATACATTTCTTATTGAGAAATTGACTTATAACTTTTGGGTTATAATTTTGTTTTGTTTTAGTGTGATGTCAAAGTGCAAAAGGATCAAACTGACTGAAACAGGATCAGTCCTAGCTTAGTGGAGCTAAAAACCACAGATCTGTGACTGATGATGAGGGAACAATATTTTAGCCTGGGTAAAATGTCAAAAGAACATTTGCATGACATGTCTCCTTTAACCCCTCAGCATACTCTCTCCCTCTGATGCCCTCCTGCCCGCAGGGTACTGGCTGCCGGAGCACAAGCTAGAGAAGTCCTGGGCCATGGCGCTACATGTGTGCGTCCTGTACAACTCGCTGCAGTGTGCAACGCTCCTCATCCAGCGCGGAGCAGCGCTGAACCGCATGCCCAACGGGAAGACGCCGCTGCACGTGGCGTGTGAGGCGTCCAACCCGCAGAGTGTGCAGCTGCTGCTGCAGAGCGGGGCCAAGCTGCGGGCGCGGTCCCTGAGCGGCCACACGGCGCTGCACCACTGCGTGAGCGCGCAAGCAGAGGCCTGTGCGCGCCTGCTGCTCACACACGGTTAGCAGCTTTTTCGATAAAAAAATTTCACCTTGAGGCACAAATATGCAACATAAAGTTAAAAAGGTAATGGCAAAAGAATGTTGACTTTCTGCTTAAATGTACTAACCAATGTATGCACCCAAGAAGTGGATGCTGCTTTCGCAAAATGTTTGCGCAAGGTCTTACCTTTCCCCTTAACAAAAGATAGCGCGAATAGTATTTTTTTTCAACACATAGTTTTATGTTTGGGTTCTACAGTTAAAGGAACAATATGTAATAAAAAATATGGCCAAAAGTGGTACTGCAGTCACAGTCAATATTTTGTAGTCCTCTCCTACTCTCCCTGACTCAGGTTGCCAGATACACACCAAATCCAGCAGCAAACACAGGGAATTATTTATCATTTGTTTGTCTGTCTCCATTCACATTGCCATGAGGCATGCTAATTTTGAATGAATGTTTTTTTATTTTTTTTATTTGGACATTTGAGATAAAAAAACAAGAAACAAAATAAAAGCAATGTAATTATAGATTATCCAAAATAAATAAGCAATTGATGTCCAAAATAGGAGTGGGAAGAATGAATGTTGGAACGTATTTCTTCAGCGTATCAACATCAGGGTTTGCTCCAGAGGAAATCACCTTTCCATTTTATTTATTCCCCATTTTTTAGACATGTATAAGTCCCACATCAAAAAGAGACTAACATTATCTTTTACCGTATTTAGAGCAATCTGTCATAGAATGTGACAACATGCAAATACATACAAATCCAGGTTACTGTGTCGTGAGCGCGTTGCTTTAACCCCTAGACCACCAATTCCCGCTGAACGCAATATACTAAAGAACGGAGTCAAAGCAGCAAATTTTGCATTACACGTAAACTTTTATCAGCCGTCTCAATTGTTCAAAGGCGTCCCTATTATAAATCCTCGTTTTAGTCTTTGTTTTTTCAT
The DNA here is from genome assembly GCA_964034765.1 of Knipowitschia caucasica. Taxonomy (NCBI): domain Eukaryota; kingdom Metazoa; phylum Chordata; class Actinopteri; order Gobiiformes; family Gobiidae; genus Knipowitschia; species Knipowitschia caucasica. Next base: position 17,734,691 of record OZ035838.1, read on the forward strand.
TAATTATTTGAGAGTCATAACAAGACCTTTTTTAGTTCTGCGGCCACATGTTATTTTACCACTGAGATTAGTGAGCCGCGCAGAGTTCTGGCAACCCGATCATGGACTTCCATGGGACTTCCTGATTGGCGAAACGGCGGAGGGTAGGACATCAAAATCAAAACAATAACAACTTTTACGGGTCGTAAAACTAATTTTGATATTCAAATATCTCGGCTGAACTACTGTTATCAGTTAAAGATGTATTCAAAAAGAGCATGATTTAATAACACCTTTTGAAATATGGGGCCATTTATGGTGCGTTCAGACCAAACGCGTTTTCTGCGGCAAAATCGCGTCTGACGCGCGTCTTGGGACGCTTGTGACAAATTGTGGCAGACGCTGTCACAGAGCATCTTGGAGGCGCGTCACACGCGTCCAGGACACTAGAGGGCAGCGTTCTGGAGGCGCGTCAAGGAAGAGCGTTTTGAGGCAGGCCTGCTCATGGATGTATTATATTAACTGGATAGGGTATTACTAGCTTGTAGCTGAATAACTCATGTGCTCGGGGGATTCTCGCGGTACTGCAGACTGAACCAGACTGAACCAGACTAAATTCACGTGGGCTACCCAGAAATTTTCCCCATAGAACTCAATGCATATTAAAACAGCTCAACCTCAGCTGACAGAGAACCTACAGCTTTAATAAAGATCGGATTTTGTGGGGATTTTAGTGTACCTTGTCATCCTGAACTTTTTTTCTTCTTAAATCCTTCGGTTTTGTTTAAATCCACACTTTAGTGCCACAAACTCTGCTCCTCTGGCTCTCGCTCTAACTCCCGCTCTGATGAACTGCTCTGATTGGTCAGAGCGCGGCCGAGCCCCTCTGTGCACGTGCGTGAGACCCGGTGTGAGACCCACACACGCGTGTTTGACGCAACGCATTATGGGAGATCATCCACTGCGCAGAACCGGGAGGACCAGACGATGCCCAAATACAGGCGAGTTTCCCATAGATCTTTGAGAGTTTCAGGCGACTTCCGCTAATCTTTCAGCCCCCATGCCGTCACAAAGCGCCGCTGAGCACAACCATTCATTTGAATAGGGCGCCATCTTGGATCGCCAGGGCTTGGGCCTGCTCTGTTGCCAACACAACTCGGAGAGGGAAGGACACGGGAGCCAGGATTAAGGTAAAAAGTGTAAAATATGTTTTTATTAGGACATGAAAGTTACTTCTAATAACATTTGAGGCGAGAAATACCCCCCTCTATTGTCATTAGTGATGGGTTGATGAAGCTTCATGAAGTGTTGAACCTTTTCATCCATTGTTTCGAGAAAAGGTTCATTTCTTGATGCTTCATATGCTCACAAACCTCCTGTTGGTCAAAATCTGTATTGACAATTGAACTGTTTGTGAGGCTCTTGGTGCATAGGAACTAATACTGGTAACAGAAATAAAAATGTAATTTGATTGTGTATGACCCATTAATTCATCTGTTTCATTATGATCACTATCAGTAGTGAAAAGGAATATATTTTAAATGACAATACAATTATAATGTACTGGTAACTGGTACAGTTGTCTGCTCTAATACACACACACACACACACACACATACATATATGTAGATATATATTTATATACATATTTAATGATGAATGATTATAGCTTTTCAAGTCAAAATATATTTATTTATAAATCCAATGGGACAAAAAACATGTTGAAAGTGTAAGTGCTTTTCAAAGGACGTGACACAAATGGGGATATCATTTGGGATTGTGACCCCATCAGTTGTTTCAAAACCAAAACATTTCTGACAAAATTCTTTCTCGTGTATTTACATCGACGCACTCCCGGTGGGATTCGAACCCCGGTCTCCCAGGTCCCAGCCCTGATTCCCTATCAATTGAGCCAACCAGCTTGTCCACAAGCCTCTCCATCACTGACTACATTAATCATCAAGACAAACACACAGTTTGAGCGGATCTTCTGCAGTACTTCATGAATCGCTCCATTTCCTGTGCTCCCGAGGCTTCAAACGTCATTGGTGACGTCACTCATCTAAAACAACTCAGGCTTCGGCCCGCGCTCCGATAAAAACTTCAGGGATTTCTCGGCTCACGCCCCGAAGCGCTGACGCGGCACGACTCATCACTAATTGTCATATCGGAGGTCTGTTTGGGGATCAAATAGAACATTGTCGGACTTTTCTCCAGTGCAGAGAGCGGGGTCGGGCAGTGCTCAAGCCGAGAAAGAGCTTCTCAACGCAGGGACAGATCAGTGGAGCTCTCACAATCTTCATTCTGAAAATCTGAGGCGTTTGTTACGGACTTTCTCTGTTATAACAATTGTATAGGGCACTGTCCGGTTTCCGAAATGTGCTAAAAATAGCTCAGATGACTGCGCATGCGCGCATGTTTCGGACAAACATTGTGTACGACTCGTTGAGTTCTACTGTGTTCTCCTCATACGCGTGTGTATTTATTTGGGCTAAATCATTGAATCATGGTGACAACAAAACACTGCAGTTATGGTGCTTGTCGGAGCGATTTCAGATACTCTGAAAAGGACTATATGAAAGTAACATTCAACCCGTTCGTTAAACCACAACATCGGACCAGACCAGGACCAGACCAGGACCAGATCAGACCAGGTGGGTGCTTGTGGTCGGCAGAATTTCTCTCATGAAAAGGTTAAAAAGGACACATGTTTTTTCAAAACACTTCGCTGGACCAACTGTGGAGCATCCAGATCCAGTCCTAGCTACGTTTAGCTGGGACTGGATCTGGACCGCTGTATCAGGTCCGTCTGAGCTCTTCTGAATGTAGTTAGCACAAACTTTCTCTTTACACCATTTACCCCCATCAATCCATATTAGTATTGTTTGTCCTAATCCAGAAAGTATACAATTCTCACACCTGAAGAAAGATGAGAGGGATTTTTTTCAACTTTGTGTCTGCTTATTATACGGCTTTGTACCAATTGAACACACAAAATAAACGTCATTCACTACTCATGCCGAAAGGTTTATTTAATGAGTGCAAAGAAAATAGTTCCCAAAGGTTTTCCCGTGGCAGGCGAGTAACAGTGAGGATAGTTAACCTAAAAGCGATCGCTTTAGTCGCATTAAAAAAGTATTTTTGTCATGAAAACCTGAACAGTTAATTCTGAAAACCTCCGTGCACTTGTGTTATGAATGTGTATAATGTATTCTCCCATTAACATTTAAATGTGTTGATTGATTGTCATTTGCGTTTACTGAGTGTGGCTAGCTCCGATAGTTTCTCTCAGAGACAGTGGCGTAACCCGTTGTGATCATGGATTTATTATAATATCAGCTGACTGTAGCTAACTAATGATCAAACTAATTACAAAGTGGATAGTGCAAAAACAACTTGATAAATGGAAGTTAATCAAGTAAAACAGCAAAACAAACAAAGAAGGCGCTAGCATTGCAATTTAAATGACTAGATAATGTTAGCATAATCCTCACCATTATCTTTTTATCAATTCAAACTTTCTACCAGTTACTGGAAGACCACGACATTCAAGCCAACGTTATAATTGGTCTACACTATGATCCCTGATGGTTTGATGGTGGAATTTTGCCCCTGGTATATCATTTTCGTCTAAAGTGACAAGTGGTATTTGATTCATTTCGGCAGTGTTTGTCCGAAACATGTGGGCGGGAGTTGACAGGCGGCGGGGGCGTGTCTTAGTGACGTCATTTAGATAGTTCGCTATTGGCAGTAATCATTCGTTTTTACAAAGCCATATTGTATGTAAACAATGCACTCATATGCGATAAATGATATATGATTGATTTATTTGCTATGGCCCTCGTTTGTGCATCACTTACATAAATGTAATAACGTGTGTTTTCTGATGAGAAAGGAATATCCATGGATCTATAATAATAATAAGCACATCCATGGATCTGTATTATAACGAACATCAGTAAAAAGGAGTTGAACACAGGAAAGGCCTAGAACTGCTCTTTTTGAATTCTTGAAAAGCAACAGACTGTTACTGATCAGATTAGAGTTGAATGTATTCAATTAGAACTTTAAGTACTGCTGACAAATATGTACCTGTGTAAATAATACCTTATTTTTCATGACTCTTTACACTTCAGACAAAAAAATAAATTGTAATAACACCAACAAGTTTTATTTTTTATTTTTTATTTCCAGGCTCTGAAGGTGTCAGAGGCAGACGCCCAGGACTCTGCTGTTGCTCCTGCTGCTGCTGCTCCTGCTACTGCTGCTCCTGCTGCTGCTCCTCCTGCTGCTCCTCGTCTTCAGAGATGCAGATCCCACTGTTCTAACTATTCATGACTGATGATTAAATAAACATGAAAATATGTTTGTTGTAGCTCATATTGTTAATCCGCAGTGAAGCAGGAGGTGATGGAGGTGAAGCAGGAGGTGATGGAATAAATGGATAGAAACGATGCAGTGTGATTTTGTTGCTGTCAGAGAAAGTCTGAGTTCCATTTCACCAAAAGTCTCTGAAAAAGAACACAAACATCATGTTAAAACATGGACACCTCAAAATAAAACACAGAAATCCTTCCTGTATTTAATATTAGAGGTACACAGCAGGAGAAACAGACACTGAGGAGGAACAGAAGAATGATATATTGGAAATATACACACAAATAAAACTTAGAGGCGTGGCTAACCACTTTAAACCTTTTGTAAGTGAGACTGTCATCTGCAAATGTCCTTTATTAATGACAAAATAAACATCTGTATAATGTGCTCTTATTTCATCATTATATTTATCAGACTATTGTATGAAAAGTGCTTCATAGTAAGCCATATATATATACAGTAAATGTTAATAATTATACAGTATTCCCAGTCTTAGTATGGGATTATAAATTATATACACAATCTATTTTATATGAATACAGATAACAGTGTTTACAGTTAGAACACTACAGCTGCTGTCTCCATGGACTGTTTCCTCTGTGTAGCTTTAATATGTAATCTGTGGGTTTGTTTCTCCCTGTGACATTACAGATTTTGTGCAAGGAAGGATTAGCAATTGTGAACAGATTAAATAATTTACCAGACACCAACCTCCTCACTGACCCTCCTCCATGTCACTGTGGTTATAGTCTGCAGGGCTCATGGGCTAACCACACAGCTTGTCCTCATAGCTGTTGTGTTGTCGTCCCCATCGGTCCTGCCTTGAAATGCGTTACCACGTCACTGTTGGAGGAGGCTCCTGATTGGTAGACGCTCGCGTCTTCTCCCGAAAAGTTCAACATTGTTCAACTCGAGCGTCAGCCGCGCGTAACACGCGTCACGCGCTTCACGCTTCACGCGCTTCACGCTTCACGCGCTTCACGCTTCACGCGTCACGCGCTTTACGCGCGTCAAGACGCTCGAAATCTCAAAACGCGCCGCGCCAAACGCGCGAAACGCTCGAAGACGCACTGCTCGGGAGGCGCGTGACGCGCCGCGTGATCTCTTGACGCTCCTAGACGCGCGTCCCCCATGTTATGTCAATGTAAACCCGACGCTTTGGACGCTCAAGACGCGTTTGGTCTGAACGCACCTTAAATGATGACTTGACATGCAAATATTACATACTGGTACTTTAAAGACATACCCCCACCACTTCTTTTTAATTTTTGCTTTCATCAAGTGCTACTATAGTACTAGCACAGGCAAGCCTTTCCTCCACAGGGCCACATTTGATTATCCTGACACAATTTCCAATTTTTTTCTAATTTTTTTACACATGCGTTTATTGTATTGAATGTTATATATTGCAGGGAGCGTGACTGCGGAGCTCTGCTCTATAGTCTTTAAACTAGAAAGGGCCGCATCTGACCTACTGGGCCGGGGTTTGCCTGCCACTGTACTATATTTGTCTTAGGTCAGGGGTGTCAAACCGGTCCTCAAAGGGCAGGTCGTGGCTGCAGGTTTTAGTTCCAAGCAGAGCAGGAGCAGCCCAGATTCCACCCATTTCCTCAGGTGAGTCCAGTTTAACCCGGAGATTTAGGAAATGGGTGGAATCTGGTGTGCTCCTGCTCAGGTTGGAACTTTAACCCTTTGAGGACCGGTTTGACCTCCTGTTTTCTGTGTTGTGTCCAGGAGCGGATGTGAATGCAGTGAGCAGCAGCCATGACGAGGTGACGCCCCTCCACACAGCGGCTCGTTTCGGAGTCCCAGAGCTGGTGGCCCTGTACCTGCAGCATGGGGCCCGGGTGGACGCGCTGGACTCGTCCCTGGAGACGCCTCTGATGACCGCAGTGTTCTGGGCCTATGACTCCAGAGAGCAGAGCTACAGCCCACAGCACCAGCAGGTCTGCCGGCTGCTGCTGGAGCACGGAGCAGGTGGATTCATTTACTCATTTGTTGATTTATTTATTTGTAACCACATGTGTCACTTTTCCCCAGACCCTCATGCTGCTAACATTTACACATACAACGATATATTTCTTGCACTAGTATGTGAAGAATTTTATTCTTGCTTCTTTACTATGATAAAGTTAAGAGACTTGATACTTAACTCTTGCTTTTTTATCATGCACAAGTTAGCCTGGTCGTACCACACCATAGTACAAACTACATTTCGAAATTATGATTGACCGGATTGTACGAATGACTACGGCCAGGCTATGCACAAGTCAAAGATTTTATTATATTTTAAAATATAGTTATTGTTTACTTTTGCACACTAAACAGCACTTCCCCACTGTGGGACAAATAAAAGGTCTCTTAATCTCTCTATTCTAAAATGTACATCCAGATATTTCAGCATTTTAAATAATCGGCTAGCAACCTGGAGATGTTTTTCAATTTTCAAACATTGTCTCATGTGACCATGAAATATGTTAAAGCCTCAAAACACAGTAACAGAAGCACCCAGCCGATTGGGGTATGTGGATATTATTTACTCCCACTGGGCTTGTAGGGCTGTTTCTTGCTGATGCAGGAGAGCGTAGAGACAGTGGTGATGATCCAGGAGACCAGACATTCAACAACATTTATGGACATTGGTCCTCAGCTCCTTATGGACCAATGGCTAAATGTTTTTTTTAATCGTTGTATTTCTTGTGTTTAAACTGTTTGATTCTCTAATATGTGTTGGCGAGTCATCCAAGATAACTACTGTTGTGATTTAGGCCTATACTAAAATAAGTCTAATTGAAATTGAATTGAATGTGTTCTTTGAAATCCGTCAGACCCAAACGCCCGTGAGGAGGACCACAAGACGGCGCTGCACAAGGCGGCCTGGAGCTGTGACCAGAAGCTGCTGCAGATGCTGCTGGAGGCTGGAGCAGACCCCAGGGCCCTGGACTTAAACCTTTGCTCCCCTCTGCACTACCTGCTCGAGGTGTCCTCTGTGCGCCCCGGGAGCACGCCTGAGGCCTGCTTCCAACTGCTGCTCAACTACAGCGCCCCCTGTCTCCACCCGGCACAGTTCCACAAGGCAATAATAATAATCATGAAAATTATAATGCATCTGTTTTATATAGCGCTTTTAAGGACACTCATAAACACTTCACAGGTCATTATCTTTTCCTTCCATGCTCTACTACTGTAGCCACAGCTGTCCTGGGGCACACTGACCGAAGCGAGGCAACCAGTATGTGCCATTGGCCCCTCCCACCACCACCATCCACTCACACAAACCAGACTCATTCTAGCTAATGTGGATGAAGTGCCCCACTGTGCCACCTGGTGTTCCCAGAGGTCTCTCATCACAGTTCTAACCAGGCCCTGCCCTGCTTCGCCTCAGTCCCTCACTCATGTGGCAGTTTTAAATAGATGTGTTTGATCCCAATAGATGAATACAATAGTCACAATCCCAGAGGTACTTGTGGTAAATGGTCTCATTTGTTCAAAACAATGATCCACCTTCACGCACTTAAAGCTGGGGTTTTGTTTTCATATCCGTGTAGCTCTCAGAACAGTTCTAGCTAGTTCTGTCACTAGTTTTCATGCTTAGGTTATTAGTCAATCATTATTGGCCTCTTAGATCTTTAGAACATATTTTTCACAAAGAAAAGTGAAAAGAAAGGACCACCTTCTCTCAGCCAATCAGCTCGTCAAATAGTGACTCACAGTGCTCTGTCTCACAAGTATGCAAAAAATATGAATGTGTGTGTGTGTGTGTGTTGCAGGTGCTGCTGGTCTGTCATGAACAGCCCCTGGTCGTAGAGGTCATGGCCAACTGCTACGACCGCCTCAGGCCCAACAGCAAGTGGAGCTCCTCTGTCCCTCACTGCTGCTACCAGGTACTGACCACAGGCTGACCAGGTACTGACCTCAGGCTGACCAGGTACTGACCACAGACTGACCAGGTACTGACCTCAGACTGACCATACTGACCTCAGACTGACCATACTGACCAGGTACTGACCTCAGACTGACCATACTGACCTCAGACTGACCAGGCACTGACCTCAGACTTCCTGTGGTTTCTTGCAAAGATTTCCCTTTATTTTTTCTGAAACAGTTTTCTTTGTTTTCATGAATGTTCTTATTGCTTATTTCTAGAATTTTGTTTCACAATGTGATTATTAACTATTAACTATTTCATATTTTGCCTATAGTCATCATAAATATAGATCATGGTCTTGTTAGAAGTGTGTGGACAGAATTCTGTGCAGATCAGTCTGACAAGTCCTTCTGTCACAGCGACACCGCACCTTCTTCGACTCTCTGTTCTGGGCGTCCTGCTCGCCCCGCAGCCTCATGCACCTGTCCCGCTGTGCCCTGAGGACCGCTCTGTCCAGGGGAGGGGGCTGTGAGAGGGGGGCCAGGAGTCTGCCTCTGCCCCCCTCTCTGCAGGCGTATGTCCTGCTACAGCCACAGGGACTGCTCGACTGACCGCGACCGTGACGACTGCTGGGACCCGAAGTTTACACTCACTGCACTTGAGTACTCTTCTTCTTCTTGGTTTTTTTTTCGGCGGTTGGCGACCAATTTTTTGCGCATTACCGCCACCTTCTGTTCCGTAGGATGGGTCAGTAGGCTCACACTCTAACCTGTTGTATCAAAATATACTCTGAACAGATGTGACAATAAATTGACCATTTTGAACGATGGTCCTAATTCTCTTTCCTAAGCAAAAAGACCTGGTCTCCCTTCCTCTTAGTAGTCCAAAGGGCAGAATATGAGTTAATGATAGTTAATCTGGGGGGGGGGCCAAGATCTGATTCTGCTAATGCTTTCCGTTGTTTGGAGAAGGAGATGGACCCAGAATCTGGAGCGACAGCCTTGAGAGTCTCCTGTCTTATCTCAAGGAAGTAATATTTCTATAGAATTAGGGAGGGGTAGTGTGTGTGAATGATTTCTGTTTAGGTCTGGCGAGACGGAGGAGGCCAGATGGTGCGGAGGCGGATCTCAGACCGGAAGCTGCCTGATACGACACGCCCCCTTCTTCCTGGACCTCTCCTGATATGCTCTGGCTTGAGGAGGGGGCTGAGAGTCAGCACAGGGCCAGAGAGGGACATGGATAGTTTTAGGAGCTCTTTTGTTGAATATATCTGATTGTAACGATAAATTAAATACAGATGTTAAACTTGGATATCTTCGTCTGTTTTCTGTATCAAACTTTGAACACGTCTGTCAAATCTTTTTTGACAACAAATGGTGACCCCGACGTGATTTGATACAGAAAGAAGACGCGAGATGAGCTCAGATATAGACTGGGTCCGTGGGCCTGGAAAATTCTCTCTTCTCTTCGAAAAAGTTGCTTCAAAAGAGGTAAGCAGATCATACTTTTGAAAATCTGCACATTGTTTTAAATGGAAGAGAGAGAGAATTCGGCCCAGCATGACTGCAGTGTGGACAGACCGCCGTGTTGGGCGTTTTATCGGACGCGATAAAACAATAGTCAGGTTTAGACGTTTTGACCTCGAGGGAAGATTTTGGTCCCCTCTAAGAAAACAGAACGGAAGAGAAAGTCCACAGAGTTTAGAGTGCAAAAGAGGCACACCGTTTTAAAGTGCAGAGAGGCACAAGTGTTTAGTGAAAATAGAATTAGAAAAATAGGGACAGCTTTAGGGTCAGAAGTTATAGGATAATAAAACCTCCATATCCCCCGGGGGCGGGAAAAAGGGTACATTTAAACAGAAAAAAGCCAAGTATTTAAAATGTGGATTCTGTATATAGAATAATAATGATCTGATTAATGAGAAAAAAAAAGGAGCCACTTGGCTGTAGTATACGAGTTTCATGTGAAGAAATGACAAAAGATCAGTTCTGGGAGTTTTTCTCTTATTCTGATGTAATGTTTAATAGTTACAGAGAATCAAAAAAAAAAAAAGATTCTGCTGGAACTCTCGATACATTAATCAGGTAGACAAATGGTAATGTTTTCATTACTGACGTATTTAAATAAATGTAAAGTGTCGTTTGACGTGAGAAAAACTTTTACCACTGATTAAGACCTTGTCACGATAAAAACGAGGAAAATGTAACAAAAGGGGGTGTATTTCAATCGTCCATGTTTTCCTTTGTTCGAGAGGCCACTCAGCCCCCTCCCTTTTTCTGTCTGCTCTCTCTCTCTCTCTCTCTCTCGTGAAGACAGAACTATTACCAAATATTTTTTTGTAGAAAATTACATTTATACACACGATAATGTTACTGACATGGAGTCATATGATCACAGAACTTTGAGTTAGATTATAAAGAGGCATTATTTTATTTTTTATCTCCGAGGTGTTGGAATATTAAACTCCTGAACCAGCTAAACTAAAATCAGTTTAGTATTGTTTCTGTTGCTAAAATTAATACTTAAACAACTTAAACGTCAGAAATGATTAGGTTTATACAGCACTTGTTTGGGTAAATCTCAAAGAGCAGTTAAGTCAAGGTTAGTCTGTGTGAGAATGGAGGAAAACAAGTGTTGTTATCAGAGCAGGTGCAGGCTTTGGCAGCTGGCCAGAAGGAGTCATAGAGTCCATACAGTTGTGATGTCAGTGACCTTGGATGTAAAGTATAAGAGATGTACAGGAGCGGTCACGGGGGCTTTTTCTTTTTCGTCTGACCAGGAGCAGAGAGAGACCCGAGGCCACTCCTTATCTGAACGCGAAGCGAGACTTGTGTTCGCAGACCGTTAATATTGTAATATTGCTTGCAAATCTTCAATATAACCTTTGAAATCAGGTTTGGTATCTGTCATTTCTATTTACTGTTTTAACATTGGTTTTGTCTCTTGTTGAACTAAAAGGACCTGCAGAACGAAACGGGCTGTGCTACTGCGGCGTGTCTGCAGCTTCTGGGGCAGGGGAATTCTGACAAATTACTGCAGAGGCGTCTGGACAAGTTATTAAACATTTTTTCCCTACATTTTGGTGATATAAAAGTTAGAATGATCTTAGAGAACATTATACTTTTGGAGAAATAGGGCTTAGGATAGCAGTTGAATGCAGATTCGGTTTTCAGAATTTAATGTTTAAAATGTTAATATTAATTATGCCATAGGTTTATTTAGATTTGTAATTAATCATTGGTTTTGTATAGTATTAAAACACTTGTTTGTGTTTCTTGTTTGTCTGTTTTTTTCTGAGAAAACTTCTGTCTGTTTCATTTGGCCAAAAACATCTGCCACAAGACCTCAATCGAGCGGCATCAGCACGGACCATCAGCGTCTTCCCCGATCCGCAGACAGCAGCATCGGCTGCAGCAGCTAACAGGAACTCTGGAAGAAGACTTCTCCGGCCATGGAGAGGAGAGGAACCGGACTTTTGCACAAACCGAGTGGAGTTATGTGCACGAAGAGGAACGGTGTGAACCGAGCAGAAGAGCACGACAACACATTTGTGTGCGTCAAAAATGAGACAAAGAAGACATGAAAGAAAAAGATTGAAAGAAGAAGAAAAGATTGAAAAGAAGGAGAAAGACATTATGAGAAAAAAGTTATCGGAAGAAAAAAGAAAGTGATTGATTGAAAGAAGAAGAAAAAAGACATTGAGACAAACACATTGGACACTATGAGACAAAGACAATTGAAAGACGCCATAAGAGGAGGACTGGAGGGCTAAATGAAACAGACAGAAGGTAATATACAGACAGGCAACAAGCGCACCAAGACATTAAGGACATTTAGGTCATATTTACACATTTAGGTCATTCGTTCATAACACTACATTTAACTGCATGAATGATTACAAGACAATCGTCAAAATTATTAGACTCTTACTTTAGAATGAGACACAAGGAGATTAGAACAGCAGTATATTTGTGCATGATTTAGATGAGCTTTATTATTAAAACTATTATTGTTATTTAAAGTTATAGTCGCGGAGAAGTTTAGAATTATTGATTTTGACTGCATGATCTTGGTAATACGGATATTTAACGCAATTTTTTTTTCAACCTCTGAACCGTGGCTTGTTTCTCATTTAAGAACAATCACATGCACAGTTGATACTGGTGCTAGAAAGAGAACTGCAGCTTTTAATGGACGTTGCATTTAATACAAAAGTGGTTTGTTCAGACAATCAAAAAAAAAAAAAAAAAAGTCTGAAAAATAATATAGAGTATTTCTAAATCTTGGCTAAAGGTGATATTAGACCATTTTTGATGGCACATTAACGCACCACGGTCCATTGGTTGAAAACACGGATGTAGGGACATTTTATGAAATCTTTTATGACATGTTTCTCTTCCAAATAGCTAAATTAGAAACAATTAGGACAATTATGTCTTTGATACAACTGTTGGCAGTTTATCTGAGACATGATTGGTGCAAGTACGTCAACACACGTAGAATAATAGTCTTTTCTCCACATGAACGTGAAACAAAGGTGAAGTATTAAAGTTTGAAACTAATTTACATTTTTTAATGAATCCGAACTGGCTTTACAAAAAAAAGGGAAAAACATTTTTAGCGCACGAGTTTTTTAAGTAACAACAAGAGCTCATTAAACTATAGGGGACACAGTCTGTGAGAAGCCCGAGCAAAGACCACGTGGTAAACACTAAAGTTGGAAATGGATCCTTTTAGGAAAAATCTCTTAAAGCTCTGCATGTTCTGCAGGCTCTGAAAGTTGCAACAATGAAATAGCTCATGAGACAATTGTAATTGGACATGGAAAAATATAACAAAGTTAAAATTACAGGCCTCCTGTGTTGTCTATATGTTTGTGTGTGTTATATGTTTGTGTGTGTTATATGTGTTTGTGTATTTTATATGTTTGTGCGTCATGTCAAGTACACTACGTTGACCTTAACAAACTCTGGACCAATATACTAACGTGGGGAGTTGTGAGTGTGTTGTGAGTGTGTTGTGAGTGTGTTGTGAAATGAGGAGTGAACGAGGAATGCTGAACGGAGAATGGAATAACAAATGTTTTCTGTAATGTTTTAATGTGATCATGGAATAATTATTTTTTGTCAACAGCATACGGTGTAAGTACTAGAGATTCAAAGATAACAAGCTTTATTGAACAGGTGTAAAAGTGAGAGTACTCTGGGATGAGTACTCTGAGAAAGTACTCTGCGGAAAGTACTCTGAGATGAATACCTTGCTGAAGGTACTGGGAGTCCCCCCCCCCCTCTGCTGTTTGTCCTGACAGTGATTCGGTCCAACCGCAGTGAGCGGTCATTGGGCGGAGGACAACTTTGGTTTGTAACTCACATTTAGGGGAGTATAAAATTAGAAACATACATATTGTTAAGTCTGTATTTGGCTACAGCCTCTGCCCTGATGTCACACACCGTCTGTCAATGCAGTTATGTTTTGCCCAAATTGGAATGATTGACAGGCTGCACCATGCGAAGAGAGGGAAGTGGGCGTTTCTTGTGTTCTAATGTTTCTTTTTCAGATAAAAGATAAAACTACCCCTGCTTCAGGGATGACACAGTAGCACGGATCAAGAGAGGAAGTGAGCCTCTACTTTGGCACCAAAGCCCACAATACGAATTGAGGACGATCCGGGAGAAACAACTGGAGATGATTGGAACAGTAATCTACACACACACAGACGAATACATTTACACTTGGCCCACGACCAAGAGAGGGAGTATTGTAATGTTATTGTCATAGGTGGTCATGGTCCTTAACCTTCTAAATTATTAGAAAGAAGTGTAAAACATATATTTACAAGAACAAATAAATAATAGAAAGGGCAGCCTAAAAGCAAAATGGGAAAATTATTAAATAATTTTCGGAGTTGCCAAAATAAAATAAAATTCTTTATTTGTCCCATAGGGGGTCATTCTAAATTTAGTGTTGTGCAAATTCAAAAGGAGAAATAATAGCGTTTATAACATCAAACAGATCTACCCTTTAAGATAATGGTAGAATAGAATAGAATGAAATAGTCTGGAGCTATAATGTCATTGGATTCAAGGAGCTATAGGTTAAAATGTCGCTAAGAAGAGGTGTCGGAATAAACAATAGTAATAATAGTTAGACTAGTGAATAATCAAAATAGTTCTATTGTGGAAATAAGTATCAATAAGGTCAAATTGTTCTAATAATTAAAGTAAAAAGGAATCAAATAGAGTCAGATTTATAGATGCTTCTGTTTTCCACATCTGTAGGATCTAGTGCAGATGTGTTTATAGAGAGTAGTATTAAAATGCAGACATAGAACGACAGGCGTTAACACAATTTTAAATCTAAAAGTAGCTCAAATATAACATTGCTTTTGACGCAGCCTCTGAGCTGCTCCATTGGAGAACAGGTCAAATGTTATTGTTTATTACAAAAAGCTGATGTATTCACACATATTAAGTTTGGGACAACTCTTTAAACAGTTATAAGCAGCGGACAGAAGCAATGAATGTGCTTTTGTTTATTAAATAAGTAATTTCATAACTATATAATCGTAGAGGACATTTTCAAAATAGTTCTCTTCCTCCCGCTCCCTTTCAGGCAATTTGATTAGATTCATGTCTTTAATATTGGAGAACTACTGTGTTGTTTTTGGAATTGTCTGAAATACAGTACATAAAAATAGTGATTTGCAGAACAAGAACCAGCCAATGAAAAATCATCTATTGCCAATGCTATTGCTACAACTAAAACCACAACTGTGACCAAATGCAATACATGTTAAGTGTTCAGTCTGGCAGACAAAAAGGTTGACTTTTAGTCTGGGAGACTGAGCAACTGTTAAAATGGTTTAAAATGAAAAAGTATGAGTATTTTAGCGTTTTAGTAGATGTTAAATAGTAGGAAAAAGTAGAATTTGATCATTGTTCATAAACAAACTTCACAGTAAGAGTTAAAATAGTACCATTCAATGTGATCCTTCTGATAGAGCAGCTAAACTGTTAGAATCAGAATTATTTTCAGCCATTGAAAGTGACAGAAGTCACAAATTAGAAATATGCTTTGGCTCAAACTACAACCGAGCTTTGGAGTCACAAGAGTAGAAATAGATAGATGCTTTCAAAAATAGATTATTTTTAGACAGGGCTAAAAATCAAACGGTAAAAGGACCATTTCCTTCATAATATGTCCAAAAGTATTTACTTCAAAAGTAGATAAAGTTCATTACAGTTCATGCACAGTTCTATTAGATACTTGTCAAATTCACTTGTTTCAAACATAGGTGAATGTTGACAATGCAAGAAGTTCATGAGTGTAGCTTAGATTAATGAGATAGATTAATGAGATAGATAAGAACCAACACAGATTCAAAAACATTTAAAAGCATTTTAATGTATTTGGGTATAGCACAAAAGTAGATATTTAGGTATTTTTGAGAATTTTAAGAGCTGTCGATTTGTCAGCTCAGATTAGAGAATCAAATACCTTAGCTCCTGTAAGGATAATACCAATTTGATTGATGATGTACATTCATCCCAAACTGTCTGAGAGGAGGAAGTGACAGCACTTCCTGGCACAAAGCCACGGTTAATGAAAGCAAAACCATAGTATAGAGGGATTTATTAGATAAAAACATATGTTTCGAATGTGGTTGTGTGTTGTTTGTTTTCCCTGTATTAATTCTTCACAGATAACGAGCCAAAACTAAAGATGTTGGCGATGATGGAAGATCTCCCCAGTCCGGTCACCCAGAAGGGTTATTGAAAGATTGTGACCTAATTTTTTAATCAGGTCAAAAGAGGGAATGTTGTATCAAAATATACTCTGAACAGATGTGACAATAAATTTACCATTTTGAACGATGGTCCTAATTCTCTTTCCTAAGCAAAAAGACCTGGTCTCCCTTCCTCTTAGTAGTCCAAAGGGCAGAATATGAGTTAATGATAGTTAATCTGGGGGGGGGGCCAAGATCTGATTCTGCTAATCCTTTCCGTTGTTTGGAGAAGGAGATGGACCCAGAATCTGGAGGGACAGCCTTGAGAGTCTCCTGTCTTATCTCAAGGAAGTAATATTTCTATAGAATTAGGGAGGGGTAGTGTGTGTGAATGATTTCTGTTTAGGTCTGGCGAGACGGAGGAGGCCAGATGGTGCGGAGGCGGATCTCAGACCGGAAGCTGCCTGATACGACACGCCCCCTTCTTCCTGGACCTCTCCTGATATGCTCTGGCTTGAGGAGGGGGCTGAGAGTCAGCACAGGGCCAGAGAGGGACATGGATAGTTTTAGGAGCTCTTTTGTTGAATATATCTGATTGTAACGATAAATTAAATACAGATGTTAAACTTGGTGGTGAAGCGGTGCTGAGAGGACTGGGCGGCAGTCGAAGGCGGAGACCTCGGCGACCCAGTCCGCACACACAACATCTGGCTCTTGGGACGTGGAACGTCACCTCACTGGGGGGAAGGAGCCCGAGCTCGTGGGGGAGGTTGAGCGATACCGACTAGAGATAGTCGGCCTCACCTCCACACACAGCTTGGGCTCTGGAACCCAACTCCTTGAGAGGGGTTGGACGCTCCACTTTTCTGGAGTTTCCCGCGGGGAGAGGCGGCGAGCTGGGGTGGCCATTCTCATTGCCCCCCATCTCAGCCGCCACGTGTTGGAGTTCTCCCCGGTGAATGAGAGGGTCGCGTCCCTCCGCCTCCGGGTGGGGGACAAGTCTCTCACTGTTGTGACGGCCTACGGGCCTAACGGCAGTGTAGAGTACCCGGCCTTCTTGGAGTCCTTGGGAGGGGTACTGGACGGTGCACCGCCCGGGGACTCCGTTATTCTCCTGGGGGACTTCAACGCCCATGTGGGAAATGCCAGTGACACTTGGAGAGGGGTGATCGGGAAGAGCGGCCCCCCTGATCTGAACCCGAGCGGTGTTCAGTTGTTGGACTTCTGTGCCAGTCACAGTTTGTCCATCACGAACACCATGTTCGAGCACAAGGGTGTCCACCAGTGCACGTGGCACCAGGACACCCTAGGCCGGAGGTCGATGATCGACTTTGTTGTCGTATCATCTGACCTTCGACCGCGTGTCTCGGACACTCGGGTAAAGAGAGGGGCGGAGCTGTCAACCGATCACCACCTGGTCGTGAGTTGGATCCGCTGGCAGGGGAAGAAGCCGGTCAGACCTGGCAGACCCAAGCGTATAGTGAGGGTCTGCTGGGAACGTCTCGCTGAGCCCCCTGTCAGACGGACTTTCAACTCACACCTCCAAGAGAGTTTCTCCCAGGTCCCGGCGGAGGAGGGGGACATGGAGTCCGAGTGGACCATGTTCTCTGCCTCAATCGCAGATGCGGCGGCTCGTAGCTGTGGTCGCAAGGTCTCTGGTGCTGGTGCTGGTCCCGGCGGCAACCCCCGAACCCGGTGGTGGACACCGGCAGTAAGGGATGCTGTCAGGCTGAAGAAGGAGTCCTATCGAGCCATGATGGTTCGGGGGACTCCTGAGGCAGCTGTCCAGTACCGGCAGGCCAAGCGTGCCGCGGCCCGGGCTGTTGCAGAGGCAAAAACCCGGGACTGGGAGGAGTTCGGAGAGTCCATGGAGCATGACTATCGGTCGGCCTCGAAGAGATTCTGGCAAACCATCCGACGCCTCAGGAGGGGGAAGCAGTTCTTTGCCAACACCATGTACGGTGCGTGTGGAGAGCTGCTGACCTCGACTGGGGATATTGTCGGGCGGTGGAAGGAATACTTTGAGGTTCTCCTCAATCCCCCCGTCACGTCTTCCGTTACAGAGGCAGAGGCTGAGGATGTTGGGGCGGGTACATCCATCTCCCTGGCTGAGGTCACCAAGGTGGTTGGTAGCCTCCATGGTGGCAAGGCTCCGGGTGTGGATGAGATCCGCCCTGACTATCTAAAGTCTCTGGATGTTGTAGGACTGTCTTGGCTGACACGTCTCTGCAACATCGCGTGGCGATCGGGGGCAGTGCCAATGGAGTGGCAGACCGGGGTGGTGGTCCCTCTCTACAAGAAGGGGGACCGGAGGGTGTGTTCCAATTATCGTGGGATCACACTCCTCAGCCTCCCCGGTAAGGTCTACTCCAAGGTACTGGAGAGGAGGTTACGGCCGATGGTCGAATCTCGGATCCAGGAGGGGCAGTGTGGTTTTCGTCCCGGTCGCGGAACACTGGACCAGCTCTATACTCTCCATCGGATACTCGAGGGTTCATGGGAGTTTTCCCAACCTGTCCACATGTGCTTTGTGGATTTGGAGAAGGCGTTCGACTGTGTTCCCCGGGGTGTCCTTTGGGGGGTTCTCCGGGAGTACGGGGTCGGAGGTCCTCTGCTGAGGGCCATCCGATCCCTGTATGACCGGAGCCAGAGCTGTGTTCGCATTGCCGGCAGTAAGTCAGACCTGTTCCCGGTGAATGTTGGCCTCCGACAGGGCTGCCCTTTGTCACCGGTTCTGTTCACTGTATTTATGGACAATATCTAGGCGCAGCCAGGGGTCGGAGGGGGTCCGGTTCGGAGACCACAGGATTTCATCTCTGCTGTTTGCGGACGATGTTGTCCTGTTGGCTCCAACGAACCAGGACCTGCAGCATGCACTGGGACGGTTTGCAGCCGAGTGTGAAGCGGCTGGGATGAGAATCAGCACCTCCAAATCCGAGGCCATGGTGCTCGACCGGAAAAAGGTGCCTTGCCCTCTGCAGGTGGGTGGAGAGGTCCTTCCTCAAGTAGAGGAGTTCAAGTATCTCTGTCATGGTTTAAGTTTATTTCCTGTTTTATTTTGAAATGTGTTATTCCTGTGTCTTCTTTGGTTGTACTTCCTGTTGTCTGATTACCTGCCCTGCCCTCATCTGTCTCACCTGTGTCTCGTTAGTCTTGTATTTAGCCCTGTGTGTTCCTTCACTCCCTGTTCCGTCATTGTCATTCCTAGTCTGTTTTAGTTTTGTCCGTTCCCTGTGTTTTTGGTAGGTCTTGATTTGTATTACTTTCATTAAATCCATCATTTTGCAGTTTTTGCCTTTTGGGCCTCATTTGTTTTTCACCCACGTGACAATCTCGGGGTCTTGTTCACGAGTGAGGGAAGAATGGAGCGTGAGATTGACAGGCGGATCGGTGCAGCGTGCGCAGTGATGCGGTCGCTGTATCGGACCGTTGTGGTAAAGAGGGAGCTGAGCCGAAAGGCAAAGCTCTCGATTTACCGGTCAATCTTCGTTCCCTCCCTCACCTATGGTCATGAGCTTTGGGTAATGACCGAAAGAACGAGATCGCGGATACAAGCGGTCGAAATCAGCTTCCTCCGCAGAGTGGCTGGGCGCTCCCTTAGAGATAGGGTCAGGAGCTCAGTCACACGGGAGGAGCTCGGAGTAGAGCCGCTGCTTCTCCACGTCGAGAGGAACCAGTTGAGGTGGCTCGGGCATCTGTTCCGGATGCCTCCTGGACGCCTCCCTGGGGAGGTGTTCCGGGCACGTCCCACCGGGAGGAGGCCCCGCGGAAGACCTAGGACACGCTGGAGGGACTATGTCTCTCAGCTGGCCTGGGAACGCCTTGGGGTCCCCCCGGATGAGCTGGAGGAGGTGTGTGTGGATAGGGAAGTCTGGGCGTCTCTGCTTAGACTGCTGCCCCCGCGACCCGGCAACGGATAAAGCGGAAGAAAATGGATGGATGGATGGATGGATGTTAAACTTGGATATCTTCGTCTGTTTTCTGTATCAAACTTTGAACACGTCTGTCAAATCTTTTTTGACAACAAACCCCACAGACTAGCAGTCTGTGGTCCCACCAAGGGAAAGGTAAAAGAAAAGAAAGAGGGAAAAAAAATACAACATTTTTCCAAGAATACATATACATACATATCTAACTACACTATATCTATATTCTGCTGTATAACCAGTGATGGGAATAACGGCGTTACTAGTAACGGCGTTACTAACGCCGTTACTTTTTTCAGTAACGAGTAATCTAACTAATTACTTTGACTGTAACTATAACGCCGTTATCATTTCCGACATCCCGTTACTGCGCGTTACTCAAGACGCACAGTGAACTTCTCTTTTTACTTCGTGATAGGACTCGTGCGCGTGTTGTCATGAGAGAAGGGAGGATGAGAAAACCTCTCAGAAATTATTGGCTGATGTAAAACATATTTCCTTTACAATCTACATGTCTACAGTTGAGAGGATAGCTAATAAATTGTGTTTTTTAAACAAATGAAACAAATTAATCACACTCTACCACGGCTTGTATCACCGTGAGGCCAGCCTCAGAGGAGCGCATGTGAGCGCAGAAGTCGGCTGCATACAATTCCATTGATAAGCTCCTTTCTCCTCCTGGTTTATCTGCTAAGGACATCAACAGGTTTGGCTAACATACATATAACACATTTTAAGATAATTTAAAATGCACTTAGTGTAATTTTTCAATTACTATAGGAATGATAAGAAAGAGAGGTGAAGTGTAAGACGGTTGATTTTAGAAATCGGATGCACCCGGCTTCAGCAAAACAGAGGAGTTTATGGAGGACACACGCGTTTTGTTTTGCTTTTTAAAACTAATTGGACTCATTTCCAAATGGAGGATTGCATATCTACGCTCAAACTATTATCTGGACTTAAACATGGAACTGGTCTGAAGCGAAGTGGTCTGTGCAGGTCATTTATAAGGTAAGACCCATAACTCTTAGTTTTGCGTTTTGTATGAACAAACAATGCGGGAATGAAACATTCTGCTGTAGCCAAACAAATAAGCCGCTCTCTAGGTCCACTTGATTTATATGATATATATGTTCATCTGATTGGGCTGAAGTCAGTGCTTCACCGGTGTTTCCACATTCACAGTGGAGGCGGGTGTTGGTGTTTAGTGCTTACACAGAGACAGATGAAGAGTGAACAGGACTTCAGCAGAAAAACAGACTTTTCTAGATGGAAATATTGGCACTGTTTCAGACTCACTGAGGTTAAAGGTAAAACTGCGCACGTCGAGTGCACATTATGTTCCAGAACAAAACGAAAAAGTAACGCAATAGTTACTTTTATAGTGGAGTAACTCCGTTAGTAACTCAGTTACTTTTTGGAAGAAGTAACTAGTAACTATAACTAATTACTTTTTCAAAGTAACGTGCCCAACACTGTGTATAACCCGGTTTCCTTTAAAAACGCCACTAATGCCCTCACTTGCACACTCCCTCCAATACCCAACACACTCTTTGAATTAAAATCCTTAAAGTAGTACTAGAATTTAATATGCTGTTATCCAGAATATATAACTACAATATGTGTTTATATTATTTCAGGTGTTCATTTTGACATGTTCAGATGAATTATGTTAAAAAACGGCTTTGAAGTGGCACCTTATAACAAACGCTAGGGGGCGCCAAAATGGCGGTGATGACGTAGGGGAAGGCCATCTCACAGCAGCAGCAGCAGTCTGGTTGGAAACTGTAGGAGGTTTCACTGTCATCTGAACATGGTATAAACATATTTTCATCCGTTTTGTACATAATAGTGTGCAACTCTTCACCCACCGGCGCGCCGTTTTTATGTTTTTAAAGCTTATTTTCTACTTTCTACATTTATATACAAGTGTAAACTACATCAGACTTTGCATTCAAAAGATATAACACATAATGTGGGCACAAAAGAAATCAATTCCGAAATAGTTTTTTGCTCTTTCACTTTTAACGGACTTTTAGCTTTGTTTTTCACCCAAACATCTGGTATCTACGTTTTCCTTAGCTCCTTATCTTTCAAATGAGACTACTACGGGAGCTCTCTGCAAGAGCTCCCGTGAGTACACCTAGCGCTGCTGTTTGCGCATGGATCACTGATCTTTGTTTGCATCTATTTCCTGGATTTTTGATTGACATGTCCGTGTAGCCAATGAGGAAAGCTTTCGAACAAGGGGTGGGACAATGGTGTTGAATCTTATTTTGAGCTTGTAGAATCGTGCGTAATGGCAGCCAAAAGACGCTCTCAAAGCTGCAATGAATTTACACTCATAAAAAAATAACTTTGACATAAAAAAAAAAAAAACACATAGATTAGTAACTTATAAGTACCAATAATAAAAAGTATTGTTTTTATGATGATTAAATGTCAGTAAAGATATTTGGCACAATTGTGCCAAATGTGCACTACTGGATGAAAAGGAGAAACTGCATAAAAACTATAAAACTTAGAAGTCTGAAACTTTAGACAGTTGTTGTCAACAACACAATGACCACAGGATTTGAATATTGTGAACTTACAATGAAGTATGCCTTTTTTAGGGCCTTTAGAAATTTAAAATGTTAGGCGAGGCTAAAAATTTTTTTTTTTTTTCCCAAACTTCAAAGGATGCAGAGGGAAATAGGAATGACAAACATAATTTTAGTGTTTGTTTACATAAACTAGAAGGCTCTAGCTTTAAAATGATGCATCACACAAGTATGTGAGATGTAAGATGTGTTTTTAAATAAGCAAAAACATTTGGGTATGCCCAACTTTTGTGCACAAGCCAAAATGAGGCGGGTGTTAAGAGGTTAAAGTGGTTCTCACCCCCGCTCCTCGGAGCTTACGTTACTCACATTTCCTGTTCAAATCTTCCTCTAAATGGGCGTAGCCTGGAGGACTAAAGGGGGCGTGAACGAGACTGGGCCGTTTACATTGCTCTGGGCGGGGGGCTGCTGACGTCAGGTCCAACTTCTGTGCCAGTGTTGGCGCCAGATTCAAAATTCAAATGTAGTAATACAGGTCGCCAGCAGATGGCGCCTCACAGACGGTTTTAGGCAGAAAGTCTAACTTTCAACTAATTTGCACCAAAGTGACAAGATTATGACCAGGATATGTAGACAACACTATTGGACACTCATTTATACCGTTTATCAGCAAAAAAAAGTGGATTTGAGGGTGAGTTGTCCTTTAACCTTTTAGCCTTATTTGTGAGATTCAAGCAAACTAGTGTTGGGCAAGTTAGCTAACTCAACTTGATATCATAAAACATGCTAACAAGGCTAATATTCGTTTTTACATTATGCCAGTCTCACTTTGGTTGCCTTAGATTTATTTACCACAATGTACATTGTAATATTCAAAAATGCTAATCAAAATAACTTGAATTAAATAAATATTTTACTTTTATGAACAAAAATCTGCAGAAGTTGAAAACATAGACTACATGTGATGGAATCATTGATAAAAATGCTAATTAAACTGTTAATAGGTAGAGAAAGAAGTAAGCACTTTCTGTCAAATCATGATTGATGACTTTTAGCCACGTCCCCTCTATTGTCCAAAAAGCGTGGGAACCAAGGGGAGGGGCGAAATGTGGGCGGTCGAAAAAAGGGGTGGGAAAATGGGAGGAACTGGGCGGAGTTAATGAGATATAAGGATGTCGCATGTTAGGGAATTCAGTCTTAAGTCAAAATGGAGTCCATGCTGCTGAAGAAGAAGATTTTCCATCTCCACGGAGGCCGTACTTTGGTCGCAGAATTTAAACGTGCTGGAGGAGTTTTCTACGTCGATCTATACAGCCATGAGCATATACAGCTGCATGCTATGCGACTGCGAATCTATTCAACTGAATTTGAAAAACTGAAGACGGCGCTAAAGCAATGCATGCAGCATATGGATCGTGTCAACGAGGATGGAATCGTACGCCTTAGTAAATGGATGTCGAGCATACCAGTGTGCGCTGATTCACTATTACGTGGAACGGATGGAACATTTCTCGTCGATTGCTCAAGGTCCTACAAGTGGCTGTTGGTGAGATATCGTCATCATGTTCTCAAAGTAGAACAACCGGATACGATCGTGGCGAAAGAGCGATATTTCCCGATCCATGTGGCATTCAAGCTGACGGACTTCCCTAACGTGGAGAATCTCCTAGGCCAAATCGAGCTGTTTTTTAATGAAGAAAAGCGGAAACAGATTCTGATGGAAAAGAGGTTAACAACATGCGACAAACCTCAGCTGGTGAAAGGATGCAGACGTCGTCTAAATCTGATGCGGGTTGAAGCATATGTTGATGGAGAGAACGGGAACGACAAAGTGAGAGATTTTTCATGTTGCTAAACTTCATGTCCGTCTTTACGGACATGTCTGGACTTGCCTTCTAGATCCCGCCTTCTCTCCTAGACCCCTCCTTCCTAGATCCCGCCTTCTAGACACGCCTACTACTCACAGGGTATATAGTTACGGCAGTAGAGAGACTATTTTAGACATGGACTTTACAACAGACAACGCAGTAGACGGTTTGGAGCGTCTCCATCAGGTCTCCGGTTCTGTCGGAGGGGGTGAAGATTCCCCCAAGAGATACACCCCGCTCGCCTCTGATCAGGGTGCTGCTGAACTCAATGCCGGCTCTCCGGGGATCGTGTCTGACATTTCTGAATCAACTTTTAGCGATGGCTCTGCTCTTTCTCCGCAAAAAAGTCAAGGATATGAGGCAGACCATGCCCCGGCGTACTATTCCTACTGGACTCCCCCGGTCTACAACCCGACAGTCATCGACAGTTTCTTAACACCGTCCAGCTCACCGCAACCACGCCTGACCGGTACAGTTGATTTTCTAGAGATTGTAAAGGCCTGCGTCGCCTCTGCCATAAGAGTGGTGGTGTTACAGCAAATAAAAGAAGACTGTTTCGGATGTCAAATCTCCCATCCGAGTCAGCGACAGCACGCGTGCCTCTACCCTCCAGTCCCGTGGTTTTTTTCAGCTAACTTTGAACGATTAATGGGCAAGGTTTTGACGTGGGAGTTTGTCCCGGCTCTCAAAAATACCTTGGCGAAAACTGGTCTGGACATATTGGAGGCAAGAGTGGAAGGAGCGGCCGATGCTTTTCTTTACGATCTGAAGAATGAAGAAAACATTTTGGAGAAAGTAAATGAGATCACATGTACCTACACCACAGAGAAGTCCGAGGATCTACTGGACCACTTCCTAAGTTTCTGGAATCCTTGAAAAAATGGGGAACTTTTTCACACCCTCTCCTCCAGCAGTTGACACACTTTTAAAACACAGCATCGCCAACCGTCTTAATGATGCTTCACTTTTCCGGACTGATACCATTGTGAGACCCGTGGATTTGTTACGTTTTGAGAGGGTGATGGACATTGTGAGAAACAAGAACTCGTCCTGGAAAACGCTAGTGACTAAGGCTGCAAGCTCAAATGATTTTGAAGAAACATTACGTTGTATTTTTAATCTTATAACTATTGATAGTCATACTCTAGCACATGTCATGTATACCTTTATAGTGGATGTAGTAACTTTTAAATTGAAGCACGGTCATACAATTGATGTTGATTCTGTACTAAATGTGATGAATGACTCAATTAAATGTTTTTAATAAAAAAAAAAAAAAAAAAAAATTGAACACTAAAACATATGACTCATGTCTTATCTACACACTCGACATCATGCCATTGAGAAAGACAGATAGGGTGCTGAAAAGCATATATTATAATCCAGCAAAAGCAGGGTCATATGGAGGTGTAGAACGACTTCAAAAAGCTGCAGAAGAACAAGCGGGTCTGAAAGTTACAGGGGCCAAAGTCCGAGAATGGCTGTCGGGGCAAGACGCCTATACTCTGCACAAAAGCGCTAGGAAAACCTATGCTAGAAATCGTGTATTTGTACCCCGGTCACTATATCAATTCCAGGCTGATCTCTGCGATATGAGCGCTTTAGCTAAAGACAATGATCAGTTCAAGTTTATGCTTACAGTAATTGATGTATTTTCAAAGAAAGCATATGCCAAGGCTCTCAAAAACAAGTCAGCGGGGGAAGTTGCGATGGCTTTTGCTTCCATTTTAGAAGAGAGCGGAATTCCTTTAAAAGTCCAAACTGATGCAGGAAAAGAATTCTTTAACAGGGTTTTTGAAAAACTGATGAAGAAACACAACATACGTCACTTTGCAACAGGAAGTGATTTGAAGGCCTCAGTGGTGGAACGGTTTAATCGCACCTTGAAGACAAAAATGTGGAGATTTTTCACAGCAAAAAACACTCGCAGATACGTCGATGTTCTTCAAGATCTACTGACTAGCTATAACAATAGTTATCACAGCAGTATAAAAATGAAACCTGTGGAGGTAACAGACAGCAGGACATCGATTGTGTTTGAAAACTTATACTCGTCAATGCCTCTAGCCCCTAGAGTCAACTTATTTAAATTCAAAGAGGGTGATGTGGTACGGATTTCAAAATACCGTGGTGTATTTGACAAAATGTATGAACAATCATTCACGGATGAATATTTTATAGTTAATGAAAAGATCACTCGAGTTCCCCCCGTTTATAAATTACGAGATGTAAGAGGCGAAATTCTGAACGGGACATTCTATGAAGCTGAACTCCAGAAAGTGAAAATCATGCCTGATAGTGTTTTCCGTATAGAAGAAATACTAGACAAGAAAACAAAAAAGGGTCAGAAGATGGTTTTAGTACACTGGCGAGGATGGCCAAGTCAGTTTGACTCCTGGATACCTGCTAAAGCGGTCATAGACCTGGAGAAGAAACAGAAAGCAAAATGACCAATCAAGACTCCTTCTATGTGACGCTACCATCAAACGCCTGTCACAACATATTCCCCGACAATGACAGTTCAAATTATACAATCACCCTGTCTAAGCCGATAGAACTACAAGGAGCTTATGAAGTAGCCCTGGCTGAGATCATGTACTGTCACACATGGAATAATATCGCCGGGGCCGAAGGTGGATTTGAACTAATGGATCATTCATCCACAACCGACCCACCCAACTATGTAAAAATTCCTACTGGGCACTATGAGAACGTTGAATTGATAGTGAAGGAAATCAACGCCATATTAAAATCTGTAAACGTTGATCTCATCTTCTATTACAGCTCTATCAACAAAAGAGCTTCAATATTTGGGACAGGCCGATTCTCTATCAAGTTTACTCCACCCTTAGCCTACATACTGGGTTTTGAGCCTGATGAATGGGTCAAAACCGATGGAAAAACTCTGAGTAAATATCCGTGCGATATCAATAGTGGGCATTATAATTTTTATGTCTATACCAACATTGTGGAAGCCCAACATGTTGGTGATTATGTTGTTCCACTTCTGAGAATCATTAAAAAAGAAGGATCATACGGTGATCTCGTCACTCTGTCCTACAACCGCTTGCATTACGTCCCTGTGAATAAACAGCGCATACAAGATATACAAATAGAATTAAAAACGGATTTAAACACGCCCATTCGCTTCACCTACGGGAAGACTATTTGTAAACTGCATTTTAGACCAACTTCAAAAACTTTTGTCTGAAACAACTAACGCTGAAAAATGAACTCGCAAAGATTTGTGAATTATTATGTGAATCAAGCTGGAGGCGGGTCAATAAATGGATTTGCGGGGGCACCCGTAATGTATGGGCGAGGGTTGGGGTCCATGCTGAGTAGAGCGTTCCGTTTCGTTTTACCCTTTCTTAAACAAGGTGCAAATTTTGCAAAACCTCATTTGAAAACGGCGGCGAAGGGGTTTGCGTCAGATGTTGTTGGAGCCGTAACCAGCCACATTGCTAATCGAGCTAGTCAGCGTTCGGAACCACAGGAAGGATCTGGACTTCCACGCATTGCACGAGGAAAAGGAAAAAGAAGTCTCTCTGTATTAAAGCACAGTATACCTATAAAGAGGCGTAAAACATCGCAGAAGGCGTATATAAACAGACAGCCTCAGGAGAGAGATATATTTTAAAAAATGTCTCTCACACATCACCTCTCGACAGAGTGCACAAAATCAGAGCTTGACATCTTTGCCCCTCCTATGACTCAACTATCCATAGATCAGACCAACTATGTAGAGATCCACCCTTTAAACTCCATCACAGATCAAGAAGTATTAGAATTTCTGATTTCGGGCAGTGGTGGATCCTATCTTGACCTCAACTCAACATTGCTTTATCTAAGATTAAAGATCACTAAGGAGGATGGAGCTGACCTTGGTGCTGATGACATGTGTGGGACAATTCAGTATCCCCTGAATACTATTTTCTCGCAAGTAGATGTTACTCTAAATGACTTTCTCATTAGTTCATCATCCGCTACACATCCCTACAGATCGATTATTGAAACTCTTCTCAACTTTTCACGAGAAAGTTTGGAGACACAATTTTCAGCAGGGTCATGGTACAAAGATGAGGGAGCCGATTTGGATTCGATCGAAATGGGTGAAGACGCAACCAATAAAGGACTGGTTAAAAATATATATATCTGGTGTGAAATATGATTTCTGTACAGTACAAGTTCTTTATGATTTATTTACTCTATATTACACTTTTGTTTTTTCAGTTTATTATGTGTGAATAAAGTTTATTGACTTTAAAAATTGTGTTTGGTTTTTTGACACCAACCATAAGGATGTGAAATAAATATTTTTTCTGTGATGTGTTTCTTTATCTCTTGTCAATAAAATCCAGCTTTTCATTTTTCACGCATCATTCTATCTAGCTATAAAATGAGAGGGTTGCAGTTATTTAGAAGCATTACAGCTAAAACATGGAAGTGTATTTCGACCCTCGTTTCCAACTCCCTTTCACTGCATTACTAGTGGGTGCCAGTGGTACTGGAAAATCTTTTTTTGTTAAACACATGCTAGAAAATATGGAGCACACTCTCTCTAAACGGCCTGATCGCATCGTCTGGTCGTACTCGTATCAGCCAATGTACAACGAGCTGGCTAGTCACTTGGATATTACATTTATTGAAAGTATCCCACCGTCTCTGACGGATGAAAAGCTCTTCCCATCAAACCAGCACAATCTTTTAGTGGTCGATGATTGTATGGACATAGGATCTAACCATGATGAACTAATGAAAGCATTTACGATGTACAGACATCATCAGAAATTATCCGTCATATTTCTAGTCCAGAATCTTTTTCACCAAGGGAGACACAGCAGAACAATAAGCCTCAACACAAATTATATAGTTCTTTTCAAATCCCCGCGTGACAAAATGCAGATCAGAATATTGGCTCAGCAAATGTTCCCTGGACAAAAAGAATATTTTTTACAAAGTTTTAATGATGCAACTAAGGACGCCTATTCATATTTAATTGTGGACATGAGACCGGAATGTCCAGAAGACCTTCGTCTGAGGAGTGGGATACCGTCGCATGAGTGGCCCGTGGTATACCAGCGCAAGAATTGAAAACATGTCAAAACGTTTAAAAAGAAACCTCCCGGTTTTAAAAGCCTTGCTAGTTCTTAAACCCTCAGAAAGAAGAACGTTTCTATGTCGTGGATCAGACGACCTCATCTTGGCACTATGTGAGCTGGCGTTGAACGTTTTGAAAGGAAACATTCCCCTCTCCCCCTCACAATAGACTAAACTGAAGAAGCAGAAAAAGTTTATCAAACTTTTTGCCAACCATAATACGGGTGTGAAACATAAGCGTAAAGTGCTGACGCAGACTGGTGGCTTTCTCCTCCCATTATTAAGCGTTGCACTTCCATTTTTAACCAGTTTGTTTGCCGGACAAAGATAGACACATAGTCTGTCATGGGTTCATTTCATAAAATGTACATGATCTCTCCTCAACAATTGGAGAGTTTAACCCAAAAGAAGCCCGATGAAAACATTGGTGAAAAAGTTAGACGCAATTTGGAGGAGAAAATGGAAAACGTGCTTAAGCAACCCTTCATCCGCCCATGTTAAAACAATACAGTATAACGAGCTGTTGGAAAAATATTTGGCATTGCTCAAAAAAGAGGACGCACGTGAAATAGTTTTGAAACTACCGAATACCAACGCAACAGAGAAAACTAGTGATGAGGGTTATATGCGCGTTGAGAAGGAAGAACCACACAATAACATCGAAGATGAGATTTTAGAAAATATTGGATCGCGTAATAGGAAAAATGCTGCCTACATTTTGCATAAACTCAGAAATTCAAACCTTTTAAACTGGAATCGAGCGGGAGAGATTGCTGTTGGAGACAAGACTATCAAAGGGTCTCATCTTTTTGATTTGATGAAGACTCTATCAAACAGGCAATATACACAGTCAATACCACGTGGCTGGGAGGAATTTTTAAAAGCAATTTCAGATTTGAATATTCCAATCACTACAGTGATAAATACTCATGCGCGTGAACAATTACGCCTCAAGCCTGACGCTATGCAGAGTGAACCGCAAGTTCGACTCAGTAAGAGAAAACGGGGGAAAAAAACAAGATCGACGGCGAATACACCCAATTTACTTCAACAAGAATTTACACCGTCTGAATGGCATGTGTCTTCACCAATACCTTCGAAATGGTTGGACTTCAGTCGATAAAAAAAAGTATACCGTTTTATCAATAAGAGTTTTATTTCAAAAATATATACAGGGGGTGTGTTTTATTGAGAACAATTATAACATTCATTAAACAGTTTTAAAGAGCATGCTTTTTGTTGACAAGTTTTACCCCTGTTTAAACACCTCACACATTCTGCGTTTTTCTTCACAAACTTATTGGCAAGAGCATCATTCTTTTTTAAATCATCTGAATACAATCTCATTACTTCAGGAAAGGAGAGTCCTTTAAAACGATGGCATAGAAAAAAGATAACGTGAGCTCCACACGACATTGAAGAATGGTCTTGAACTTGGTGATTGTTGAATTGTATTTCAGAGGAATTGTTCTTTAGAAACTTTATAAAACTTTCGGGGTAGAAAGTGAATTCGGGGCCATAACCGTAGCTATCAAAGAAACAAGCTTTTTGTTCGTCTTCAACAATCATAGCCACCCAATGTTCACCGTCGCGCGTTTGATCATGCGTGTTAGCAACAAGATAGTGTAGGGTATGAAAATTGTAGTGTAGTGCGGCTAGTCTCCAGATCAGAGTCTTGCCGTTCTACACCAGTGGGATCTGAGTTTTATTTTGGGCACCAGCAGAGTTTGAAAACGTCTGCACAGATCCAGCTAATCTGCCTCGATCAGTCTTACAATCTGATTATGGTTATGGTTATGAGTACGAAATCAGCCAGGGACTTCAAAAGATTGAAACAGGACGCTTAAAGATGATTTGAGTTTAACGTGGGTTTATTGACTACATACGAAAATAGAAGAATATCAACGAAAAGGGTTTTGGTCACATTAACGGAGATGTTATGCATATCATATGAATCACACATTAGCGTGGAACAGTCTTACTTAAAGCAGGGATGGTGATGAGGAAAAGTGAAGAATGATGAGGATGAAGAATGGGGATGGAGTAGAGGTGAGGCACGGCCGTCCGCGTGTTCCTTTGTCCGAACAGAGAGGAACAAGAAAGCCAACAACTTGAGTCCAGAACTTTAATTCCACACCCGCTTTCGCCTTTCTAGAATAGCGATGCGGGAGGAGAGGTCCAGAGCCGGAAAAGTGGCTGATGGTGGAGCAGTTCGTGGTCTCCGACAGCGGTATCGTGGGCTGTCCTCGCGGAGGTGGAGAGGCCTCAGTGGGTTACAGGCGCGGGTCGTAGTAGGAGACACGTCCCCGCGGAAGTTGTTACAGTAATTTCAGGTTTTCCAAGAGGTCGTTCCTTTGCGCGGCTCATGCTTTTGTATTATCCAAAAGGAGGCGCGTCCATGACGTCATCCCTGTGCGTCTCTCTGGACCGACATGTCACAAGGCAAAAACACATCACACAGACATTCATAATCAGATGCAGGATTAATACCGACATTCATAACACATGTACAGGCGCACAACGCATTTACATTACTGACAATGATACACACGTGTAGGGCACAGTACAGGTTATCAGAATAATGACTTCACGAGTGATGGTTTAGAATGTCCGTCTCGGGTGTGATAGTGTTCAGTGTCCACTGGGGGGCGTCAGAACGCCGTTGGTGGCTCGCCAGCCAGGGAGAGTGTGCTTGGAGTGAACGCAGGACTTTGATCTCTGAGCTCGTCGGGGAAAGGGGCAGAGATGTTTACGCTCCAGAGTCGATTCATTGCTCCAAAACCGACAGTCGTTATCTCTATGACCGATGAGAGCTCTCTGTTCGACCTCTTTATGGCTTAGATGTCTGCTCTGGGAGGGACATTCCCAAAGTCTTATCGGAGCTGGTTAGTGTCCTGGCGGGGTCAGTTTCGGTCCATGCTTCGTGCCTTGTGCTCTCTTTTGTCACCTTACAATAGCACGGACGTTTTTCAATCATTGTCGGGAGTAAGTCACTCGGGTATACACCCAAAAATGACTCTCCTAAGATCGGCTTCAGAATAGATTCAATTTGAGAATTATTCATTTTTTTATAGTCGATCAAAACCTGACGCTTAGAGTTTATTTCTATAACTGTGTCATAACAGGCATAGACAATCATTGTCATAGTTCTCGGAAGAGGAGCTCTGAATCTTAAATCCAAGCGACATGTTCCGTGCGTTGAGGGGGATAGAGCCTCACTGTCGAGCTCATCATCTCTTGAGAGATTAAACAAAAATAGAGTGTACCCGTTTTCAAAGTTTTCACGGTCGATGCAGAGTGGCGAGTCTCTAATATGTCTGTTTGTCCCCAAATAAAGATTGTAAAATTCACGGACGCTCTGATGAGTATTAAAGCTTGGCTGATATGGTTTCGATGGGATGAATCTAGAATTCACACTTAGAGAGAGATATTCAAGATCTGCGTGTTTAAAATTGAATGGATTCAGTTCTCTTGCTCCGACAAATGCTCTGTGATCTACTAGTCCCACTACAATATATCTTGGAAGCTTCTGGTGAAGTCCAAACACGACTGTGACCAGGACACTCTCAGATGGCGTCAGTCGTTGTAGGATAAATGTAGTGCTCGGTGCATGTATTTGATTTTCCCTAAATGCATATCCAAATAGAGAACAGAACTGACTGTCCTCGCATTGTTTGCATATTTTCATATAAAAACACTTTGCTGAAGATTTTTAGGTCATATTTAAAGACGTTGCTCACACGCCACTTTGTCCTGTAGGTTTAACCCCAAGGCTGAATATCAGGAGTGTTTGCTGAATGCTAGCTATACTATGCTAAGCTAGCTGGAGCCAATTTCCTTATAAGGGCACTTGCTCTGGTGTTAAAGTGGTTCTCACCCCCGCTCCTCGGAGCTTACGTTACTCACATTTCCTGTTCAAATCTTCCTCTAAATGGGCGTAGCCTGGAGGACTAAAGGGGGCGTGAACGAGACTGGGCCGTTTACATTGCTCTGGGCGGGGGGCTGCTGACGTCAGGTCCAACTTGCAGACGTCAGGTCCAACTTCTGTGCCAGTGTTGGCGCCAGATTCAAAATTCAAATGTAGTAATACAGGTCGCCAGCAGATGGCGCCTCACAGACGGTTTTAGGCAGAAAGTCTAACTTTCAACTAATTTGCACCAAAGTGACAAGATTATGACCAGGATATGTAGACAACACTATTGGACACTCATTTATACCGTTTATCAGCAAAAAAAAGTGGATTTGAGGGTGAGTTGTCCTTTAAAGGTGTACAAGGAGGATAATTCCAAATTTTAGGAAAGAGCACGAGCCCAGTTCTCCTCGTGCACGCTCTGTTTACAAGTCGTTGTTGCCATCGCTCACTTTCCAAAAAGAACTGCACTTTTACAGCTACGTCAGACTCGAAAAAAACCAGAAAGTGAAAATCCTTTTACTAGAAGCAAACATTTAAAAAAGAATATGTGTGAAGCCAATCGTTTACACCTGAATGCTGCGTCTTAACTTTTGTTTCTCTGATCTAAGAATAAATTGTATTGTATTAATGCGTGCATGTGCAGAAAGTGAAAACTTGATCCATGCTAACGTGGATGAGTTAGCCAGAATGAGTGACAGTAATCAGTGGTTCTCAAACATTTTACACCAAGCTCCACCTGAGAAAATACTTGCCTTTCCAAGTACCACCACAAATGACCAACACAGCACAGTAGCGTAGTGAGCCTAAGTATTCATCAAAAACAAGGCGGAGGTTTCATTCCTAAAGAAGTATATTTAATGTTGTCAGCCATTCTAACATTTTACACAGTTTCAACAGTAAGACTTAAATATAGGAAAAAAACTAAAAACTGTACTCAAATAATGATTCAATTAAAATGTTCCATTCATTATGAACTGCAAAGACTCACTGTGAGTGATATTCTGGATTCACAGAAGGTTTGGACACTGCACTTTAGTTTCTAAGGCTTGGTCTGCTGCCCTCGTACATCTGTCATTTACTCAGAGACATGTTCATATGGTTTGGATCATTTACTCACAGAGACATGTTCATATGGTTTGAGTAAGTAAGTAAGTAAGCTTTATTTATATACCGCCTTTCACAGACCAGAGTCACAAAGCGGTTTACAATTGTTATTTTTGGGCACTTGTCCTCTCACTCCACACAGAGATGGGAGCGGGGTCGCCGAACAGGAGGCGCATGCCAGACCTATTGGACATATTTTTAGTGGTAGGGGAAACCGGAGTACCCGGAGGAAACCTACGCAGACACGGGGAGAACATGCAAACTCCACTCAGAAAGGCCCTTGTCCGGCCGGGATTCGAACCAAGGACCTTCTTGCTGAGAGGCGAGAGTGCTATCCACTCAGCCACCGTGCCGGCCAGTTTGGATCATTTACACACAGAGACATGTTCATATGGTTTGGATCATTTACTCAGAGACATGTTCATATGGTTTGGATCATTTACTCACAGAGACATGTTCATATGGTTTGGATCATTTACTTACAGAGACATGTTCATATGGTTTGGATCATTTACTCACAGAGACATGTTCATATGGTTTGGATCATTTACTCAGAGACATGTTCATATGGTTTGGATCATTTACTTACAGAGACATGTTCATATGGTTTGGATTAGGGATGTAAAAAACTATGAATTTTCATGACCGACCACCGAGCCTCATTAACCGGTTGAAACCGGTTAACCGCGTAGTTTAAAATAGTCCACGTTCTTTGAAATAACAGCCATTTCGAGCCGCGTACTTTTCATAAGTGCAGCTCTGCGTTCTACTGGATCAGAGCCGAGACAGCGGCGCCCAAACCCGCAACAGCTCCGGCACCTTTGCGCACAGAGAACTGCTTTTTTAATCTTCCCATTCTGCTGTGCTGCGGGTTAATACCAAAACTTTCTAGCAGCAAACGACGGCTCGTTCACATGGTCAGAGCAGCGAGTGACGCGTCTCACAGGTCTTCACAAAAGTTTAAATACAAGTGATGTGTGTGGAGCTGATCCCGAGGACCATAAACACAAACATGGTCCATGTGGTTTGACTGGAGCCGCGTATTTGCGCGAATCCTTTGGGCTCCGTGACACAGAGGAGCGCGACAGACCGGTATGTGTGTGTGTATGTGTGTGTGTATGTATATGTGTGTGTGTAAATGTAAGCTCCAATGTAGTTCTGACCCGCGCCAGTGTGCAACTTTGGCGGTAACAGAGGAGAGATGATGCGTGTGGATGTTACGTATGGAGAGGGGGAAAGAGAGTGTGAGTGTGTGTGTGTGTGTGCGCGCGCGTGCGTGTGTGCATATGTGGCTCGTGCGGCGTGAGAGTCGTCCCGGAGTTTATAATACATGGGCGCACACAGCTAGAGACAGACCCGCTCGTCACACCGTGCAAATAGGGCTTGAAAAAGCGTTATTAAGAGACCTCCCCTCTCCCCGTTTTCTCTTTTTTAACCGACAGCTTTGACCGGTTAACGCTGTGACGGTCAACCACCGGTTAACCGGTCGCCGATTTACATCCCTAGTTTGGATCATTTACTCACAGAGACATGTTCATATGGTTTGGATCATTTACTCACACAAAGAGATATTGGTTCGTTTGGTTTGGATCAAATGATATTTTGTTGCTCTCTGCTCCTTCTTCATGGAACGTGTTGCAAAAAGACTGGAAATTATCTGAATCTATTTCATTGAATGCTTTTAGATCCAGATTGAGACTGAGACGACCTCATTGTAATGTAACAGTTTTTATAATCCGTAATTTTATGAAATTGTGTGTGACTGTTTTGTAATCTGTATCTAACTGTTTAATAATCTGTAATTGTATGTAATTTTTTGTCCAGGACTCCCTTGAAAAAGATGTTCTAATTCTCAATGGAACTTTCCTGTTTAAGTTTTTATTTTTTATTTCAGTGATTCTTTGGCGTACCACTAGAGGGAGCCCCAAAGTGTGCACCTCAAAGTACCACACTTTGAGAACCACTGGTCTTGATGATCCACCCAGAAAAACAACAACCTTCACCATAACTTTCACTTTGTGCCGTGACAGAACGGATGTGTTTCTTTGATGGTTGCTACGGAAACCTATATATTTTACCATTAATAACAGAAAAGACAAAACAGTCTGAAACGGTTTGAAAACAGGGCATTTAGACAGATGGGCAGGGGACATGCTGGATGGAGCTGAAACAAATCCAGGTCAGTAGCAAAGTAGGAACAACAATCAAGTAAATAAAAGTCCTTTATGGACAAGCAACCTGCCTACGAGTTCCAGATGGTTTTCTCTAGTTTAGGGCAAACAGGAAGTAGAGGCCTAAAGATGAAGCTGTATCATAAACGTAACTCAATCTATCACATGTCAACAAGTTCATATTTTTATAAACTTATGTAGAGTCTTTCTTTTCTGGTGCCTTGCTCCATCGCAGTTTGAAGTCAGTCCCAGGGATTTTCTCCTGGAGTCTTTCTTGGAGCTGTTTCAGAAAGAATCAGAGTGAGTGAGGTTGTACAGACTGAACATAAGACATGGACGCACCAGTTTGAGCAGCTGCTCAGAGACGGCTGCATCACTCAGGTCCACGTCAGTCTGGATTCTCATCTGTGTCTGCAACACGGAGCGTCTCTGTTTCACTGCAAACATGAGCTCTGAGTCAGGACAATACTCTTCTGCCGACACATCGACACTCATGTAAACATTGTGCAATAACGTGGTTTCATTCATTCAATCAGAAGGGAAAGCCGATGTAAGAAATAATTTATTATGCGTTAAACAGACACAGACACAAAGATGCTTCATGACGATCAGGAGGAATAGAACATAATTCCATCCAACAATTGAGAGAGATGGTTGATGGAAACCCAACAGACCTCAAACAGCAGAACTTTGGTCTGTTGAAACTTACAACAGTGCTTCCCGCCCCGCGCGCTGAGGTCCGAGGCCAGCTCCAGCTCGTGGTACCGAAGACGAGACTTAAAACCCGGGGACAGGGCCTTCTCTGTGGCTGGACCAAAGCTGTGGAACACTCTGCTGCCCCCCCCCCCATGTCCAAACTGCTCCTTCTGGGGAGTGTTTTAAAGTAGCAGTATGTGATATTTACATGTCAAGTCATCATTAAGCTTAAGACCAGAAGGTCGTGGCTTAAGACCAGAAGGTCGTGGGTTCAATTCCCACCTCTGCACCTTCTCCATCAACTCCCACTGATGACTGCTGTCGTTGTGTCCTTGGGCAAGACACTTAACCCCACTTTGCCCAAAGCCCCCATTGAAAGATCAAGGCTATGCTCACACTCAGAGAGCAGCCGTCCTCCTGTGGACTCACCACCTGCAGAGGGTCAGTGAGGGGCTGGTGCTATGAGACTTGGGTGGCATCTCTGACTGCCACCCCCCTGACCCAGAAATGGATTAAAGGGTAGAAAATGGATGGATGGATGGAAGTCATCATTAAATATTTCAAAAGGCGTTATTAAATCATGATCTTTTCGAATACACCTTTAACTGATAACAGTAGTTCAGAGATATTTGATTATCAAAATTAGTTTTACGACCCGTAAAAGTTGTTATTGTTTTGATGTTGATGTCCTACCCTCCGCCGTTTCGCCAATCAGGAAGTGTCATGTAAGTCCGTGATCGGGTTGCCAGAACTCCGCGCGGCTAATCTCAGTGGTAAAATAACATGTGGCGCAGAACTAAAAAAGGTCTTGTTATGACTCTCAAATAATTAATGACAAAACAAAGACTAAAACGAGGAGTTATATCGGTACGCCTTCGAACAATTGTGACGGCGGATACGTTTTCGTGTGATGCAAAATTTGCTTCTTTGAGTCCGTTCTTCAGAGGAGACGTCACCGTGTTAATCGGTGGTCTAGTGGTTTAACCCCCGCGCTCTCAATACAGTGACCCGGGTTCGATTCCGGACGGAGTCTTTTGGTATTTAATTGAATGTTATCACATTCTATGACAGATTGCTCTAAAAACGGTAAAAGACAAAGGTCAAGACGTTTTTTTGCAGATTTTGGCTTAATTGTAAAAATAATCATTTAAGACCACATGTACCCAATTAAAATAATGTTAGTCTCTTTTTGATATGGGACTTATTCTAAAAAATAGGGAATACATAAAATGTAAGGGTGATGTCCTCTGGAGCAAACCCTGATGTTGATACTCTGAAGAAATACGTTCCAACATCCATTCTTCCCACTCCTATTTTGGACATCAATTACTTATTTATTTTGGATAATCTATAATTACGGCTTTTTAGGTTCTTCTAATAAGACAATTAAAGCAAAAAAAGCTAGTACTGGTCCGTGTTCCCCGCACAGAAGAACATAAATACAAAAGATGGATACGAGAGGCGATCGAAATCAGGAAGCGGGGAACACGGACCATCAACAGAGACGAGGGGGCCTTCACCTTGGCTCACACTTGGGATTCACTTCTCCAGAGACCACAGCGCGGCGGGGGACGTGGTCAGTCTGATGGATCTGTCAGACTGACTGCTTCCGGCAACAACAGCTGATAAGAGACGCGTCACACCATCACGTGTCACCTCTGATGAAGGCGGAAGTGTACCGCCGAAACATGTCAGGTATTTAAGCAGTACTAGCTTTTTTTGCTTTAATTGTCTTATTAGAAGAACCTAAAAAGCCGTAAACATAAGAAGACAGAATGAATTTTCCACATTTAATCTATAATTACATTGCTTTTATTTTGTTTTGTGTTTTTTATCTCAAATGTCCAAATAATAAAATATATGTGAATGGAGACAGACAAACAACTGATAAAATAATTCCCTGTGTTTGCTGCTGGATTTGGTGAGTATCTGGCAACCTGAGTCAGGGAGAGTGGGAGAGGACAATATTGACTGTGACTGCAGTACCACTTTTGGCCAGATTTTGACATATTGTTCCTTTAAGTCTCGTCTTAAGACCCATTTTTATGCTCTGGCTTCTAACACTGCGTGAGTTGTATGGTCCTTTTATTTTCATTTTATTTTACTTTATTCCGTCCTTTTTCTTGTTATTTTTATATTTATACGCATTTGCACACACGGTTTTTCATATTAGATTTTTTATTATTTTACTGTTTTACTATGGATTTGTTTTATTTAGCATTTTATTGTGCAGCACTTTGGAAACTGTTTATGAAATGTGCTATATAAATATGGATTGGATTGAACAGTGAGACTAGAGCTTTTCTACAACAATAAAACTAAATATTAAGATTTAAAAACGCCTATGGGGAAATAGTCTGTGAATTTTCACTTCTGAACCTGAGCGGGCTGTGATGTGAGATATTTCATATGTTTGGGGCACAAACGTGTAGATTTCACCGATGGATTCCAAAAGACAATAAGTTCTGGAAGAAAAGGAAGGCTATAATTCCCAGCTCTGTAAGATTGACATCAATTATTGGCCAGACTCTTGTGTAATGCAGCCCTCTCACCCTCGACCAATCACACAGCGCTGCCAACCTACGCTAGTTAAAACAGCTGTTTAAAAGCGGAAACTTCCAACATCAAACCTTTTTCAAGCCTCGTAAGAAGTTATTCTGGAGTCACTTTCATCTGCTCACATTTCATAACCACCTCCTCCTCGACCTTCTTCCCACTTTCTCATCTAAACTTTACCCTTATACCACCACCAGTATGGACCTCATGAAACCACCAGTACCTGGACCTCATGCCACCACCAGTACCTGGACCCCATGCCACCACCAGTATGGACCTCATGCCACCACCAGTACCTGGACCTCATGCCACCACCAGTACCTGGACCTCATGCCACCACCAGTACCTGGACCTCATGCCACCACCAGTACCTGGACCTCATGCCACCACCAGTATGGACCTCATGCCACCACCAGTACCTGGACCTCATTCCACCACCAGTCTGGACCTCATGCCACCACCAGTATGGACCTCATGCCACCACCAGTATGGACCTCATGCCACCACCAGTACAAGGTCCCGGGAAATTATAAGCGGCACACATGGAATGATAGTCACAGACGAAGTGGCCTAGGGCTAAACAAACTATTGAATAAAAAATGTAATGAAATGTTGTGTCTGTGTAGTCTCTTCAGATTGAATTGTTAAAAGCTGTGAGCCTGGAGGGTCATGTGAGCCTGGGCCTTAACCTCACCTCCTAATGCTTTTGAGATGTGGCAACAAAACTATTGAGTGTTTGTCAAGTCTTTGAGAAACTATACCTTCATGACAGACAAAGCTTTGTGGTTCAGAGCAGGTGTCGTCCTCCATTAGGCCGTCTTCATTCATGAGGACACAGTGCTCATTGTTATCCATGTTGTCGGGTGATCCAAGTTTCCAATTCCTGAAGCTGCTGTTGCTGAGGTCCGACCAGAGCCATATGTTTCGGTACAGACCAATCCAGGCATAGGCCACTCCAGCTGAAGCCGTCATCGCAGCCTGGTTCTCCTCTGCACTCTCGATCTGAGCCAGGTTCTGATAATTCTGTCTGCACATGCTCTGGCAGCCGAGCCATGTCCTACTATAGTCACTGACCAGAATGAACTGCTTGACACCTTTCTGAACTAGACACAGAAACACAACACAATAGAAGCTTAGTATGAAGTGTTGACAAACCAGTTCACAGTTGACCTATTTAGATCCTCTGTTTTAGCTGTAAGACTGTGGTATTGAAAGCATATCACATGAAACACTCACCTTCGAAACAAAGACAACTTGCATTGTCAGTGCAGAGAAAGTCGACCCAATGGCTACTTCGAATAACAACACATGCTTCTTTACCAAGCCATTTATCTGGATCTAGTGTGTTCCAGTTCTGGAAGCCTCCAGGGCTGGTGGCCCCAGTGACAGACCATCTCCAGGAGTTTGAGGCGTTGGTCATGACTTTAAACCAAGCAGCAGGGTCATCATGAAGACCGATCCAAGCCACCTGACCAGCCGGGATGTGGACTCTGCTCAGGTCCTCTTCTCTCTGTATTTTGGCCAGGTCAGTGAAGTGCTCTCTGCAGTACTGCTGAGCCTCACTCCAGCTTTTGGACTGCTCGATGAAATGGTACTCGTCAATCAGTTCATGAGCAAATGTTAAGAAGATTATTCCATGACCTAGAGATGAAGATAGATAGATACTTTATTGATCCGCGTGGGAGAAATTCAGGTTTCCAGCAGCAGAACATTCATCCAAGTCTTTTGTACAGTCTGACAGTCGAA
Organism: Knipowitschia caucasica; assembly: GCA_964034765.1. Lineage (NCBI taxonomy): Eukaryota > Metazoa > Chordata > Actinopteri > Gobiiformes > Gobiidae > Knipowitschia > Knipowitschia caucasica. The sequence goes on from OZ035838.1 coordinate 17,776,264, forward strand.
AGGAACAAAGGATTTATTGAAACGTTCATGTTGAAGACATGTCATTGAACTTAGAAAGCAGATTGTAAATTCGAATTATTTTTGACTAGCCCTAAATCACAACAGCAGTCGTTTCCGAGGACTTTACAAAATATTTTATTCCTCACCAAGAGACAGTTTAAACACAGGAAATGTAATAGTAGCAAACACATAGGAGCCATTGGTCGATAGGGAGCAGAATGACCAATGTCCATCAATGTCCGTAGATGTCCTGAATCATCTCTGTCCTTCGACCGCCCTACATTGGCAAAGAACAACAGTGGGAAAAAGGTGCTAAACCTCGGGGAGGACAGGTTATAGATACAGGACTCAAGCTATTTTACGTGGATTGAGGTCAGCCAATGCTAGACTGAAGCCTCTTGCACAAGTCCGAGCCGTATAAACCAGATCTGAGGGTCAGGGTCATGATCGTCATGCCATTTAACAGATAATGGATCAGGGAGTGAAAAGCAATAAACAGACTACAGCTCAGGTCATAATGATGACATAAAGTAGCAAAGAAGACGGTGCTTAAGTTGCCATTCTTTTCCCAGCCAAGTGTCTCCATACAGCTTGACAGATAATCTGTGTTCTACCTAACTATGCTGAATGAAAGAGGAACGTCTTAAGCCGATCCTTGAACGTAGACGCTGTGTCAGCCTCCTTGACGTGGATGGGGAGCTGACCTCATAGTATCGAGCTTGGTAGCTCAACGCTCACACATGATCAGCCTCGCAGCGCCGTGGGTCCAGACGTGTGCAAGTAAGTAAGTAAGTAAGTAAGTGAGTGGACACTGTAGAACCTGTTCTGGAGCTGGACTTTGGACGGACGTCTTCTCTTGCCTTTTGTCGTGTTTTCATCCAAACCAGAGGTCATCAACCTTTTTAAAGATCTTATCATCTTAAGATTACCAAATTATGAACTTTTCCCCTTGAAAGGTTTGGTAGCCCGGCTTTAAACGCCTCCTTGGTTCAGTCTTGCAGCTCAATCCTAACTCAGAACTGCAAAAGGTTTCTAGCTGAAACAAACAGCTTGAGCTGCATAAAGCTTTCTTATTAAACATGTAGGAAGTACAACATAAGCTTGAAACGAAGCATTAAATGCACATTCTTTGTTCAAACTCTTTGATTTTCTGATCTGTTATTGACGAATCAACAACTGCTGTTGTGATTTTGGGCTACACAAAATTTAAATTAATTGAATTGAAACACCATGTACGGTGCGGGTGGAGAGCTGCTGACCTCGACTGGGGATATTGTCGGGCGGTGGAAGGAATACTTTGAGGTTCTCCTCAATCCCCCCGTCACGTCCTCTGTTTCAGAGGCAGAGGCTGAGGATGTTGGGGCGGATACATCCATCTCCCTGGCTGAGGTCACCAAGGTGGTTGGTAGCCTCCATGGTGGCAAGGCTCCGGGTGTGGATGAGATCCGACCTGATTATCTAAAGTCTCTGGATGTTGTAGGACTGTCTTGGCTGACACGTCTCTGCAACATCGCGTGGCGATCGGGGGCAGTGCCAATGGAGTGGCAGACCGGGGTGGTGGTCCCTCTCTACAAGAAGGGGGACCGGTGGGTGTGTTCCAATTATCGCGGGATCACACTCCTCAGCCTCCCCGGTAAGGTCTACTCCAAGGTACTGGAGAGGAGGCTACGGCCGATGGTCGAATCTCGGATCCAGGAGGGGCAGTGTGGTTTTCGTCCCGGACGCGGAACACTGGACCAGCTCTATACTCTCGAACGGATACTCGAGGGTTCATGGGAGTTCGCCCAACCTGTCCACATGTGCTTTGTGGATTTGGAGAAGGCGTTCGACTGTGTTCCCCGGGGTGTCCTTTGGGGGGTTCTCCGGGAGTACGGGGTCGGAGGTCCTCTGCTGAGGGCCATCCGATCACTGTATGACCGGAGCCAGAGCTGTGTTCGCATTGCCGGCAGTAAGTCAGACCTGTTCCCGGTGAATGTTGGCCTCCGACAGGGCTGCCCTTTGTCACCGGTTCTGTTCACTGTATTTATGGACAGAATATCTAGGCGCAGCCAGGGGTCGGAGGGGGTCCGGTTCGGAGACCACAGGATTTCATCTCTGCTGTTTGCGGACGATGTTGTCCTGTTGGCTCCAACGAACCAGGACCTGCAGCATGCACTGGGGCGGTTTGCAGCCGAGTGTGAAGCGGCTGGGATGAGAATCAGCACCTCCAAATCCGAGGCCATGGTGCTCGACCGGAAAAAGGTGCCTTGCCCTCTGCAGGTGGGTGGAGAGGTCCTTCCTCAAGTGGAGGAGTTCAAGTATCTCGGGGTCTTGTTCACGAGTGAGGGAAGAATGGAGCGTGAGATTGACAGGCGGATCGGTGCAGCGTGCGCAGTGATGCGGTCGCTGTATCGGACCGTTGTGGTAAAGAGGGAGCTGAGCCGAAAGGCAAAGCTCTCGATTTACCGGTCAATCTTCGTTCCCTCCCTCACCTATGGTCATGAGCTTTGGGTAATGACCGAAAGAACAAGATCGCGGATACAAGCGATCGAAATGAGCTTCCTCCGCAGAGTGGCTGGGCGCTCCCTTAGAGTTAGGGTGAGGAGCTCAGTCACACGGGAGGAGCTCGGAGTAGAGCCGCTGCTTCTCCACGTCGAGAGGAACCAGTTGAGGTGGCTCGGGCATCTGTTCCGGATGCCTCCTGGACGCCTCCCTGGGGAGGTGTTCCGGGCACGTCCCACCGGGAGGAGGCCCCGCGGAAGACCTAGGACACGCTGGAGGGACTATGTCTCTCAGCTGGCCTGGGAACGCCTTGGGGTCCCCCCGGACGAGCTGGAGGAAGTGTGTGTGGATAGGGAAGTCTGGGCGTCTCTGCTTAGACTGCTGCCCCCGCGACCCGGCAACGGATAAAGCGGAAGAAAATGGATGGATGGATGAAACACATTTTATTAACAAAGAAAAATAGAATCAAAGATTATCAAGTGAATACAAACAATGTAATTTATTCAAACTGTCTCTTCACAGTGAAACAGACAGATGCTGTGTCTGGATCTGATCAAATGTAATGATTAGTGCTGTCAATCAAACACGTTAGTAACGGCGTAAACACAAAGTCATTGACGGAGTCCATTTTTTAACTACGCAGCAAAAATATTGTATGTCATAGTTTGGGCCGTTTAGAATCTCCTTTGAAGAGGAAGAGATCTTTCTGCTCCCAAAGAGCTCAACCTCCCATCCCCTCTGTTGGGGCGTGAAGCAGGCGTGAAAGAACGAAAGCATGTCCACATCGTGTGATCGTAAAATAGACTGTAAAAAAACATCTAACTGACTGAAAACATAAACAAAAGAGTGGCCATTATTTGACAATTCAATCATTTCTACTTTGTTCAATATTTCTGTAAAAAGCAGTAACAGAAGCAGAGTCTGTAATAGACAATCCAAATGGAGCGGATCGGTTTCATTTGAGCTTTTTGCTTCTTCCAATCTCTTTCCAATCCAAATGAAGGCACATTTAGGCCTTTAGAATTGTTTTGTTAGAATGTTTTTAATTGCAATATTACAATGACATTAAAGTGATCAATCATGAAATATTTGAAGTGTTTGACAGCACTAGTAATAATATTTTTTTCTTACCGTAAAATATACAGACCAACAGAGCTTTGTAGTCCATGTCTGATGACCGCACCCTGCAGAGACCGAAAACCACAGACTCTGATGACCGCACCCTGCAGAGACCGAAAACCACAGACTCTGATGACCGCACCCTGCAGAGACCGAAAACCACAGACTCTGATGACCGCACCCTGCAGAGACCGAAAACCACAGACTCTGATGACCGCACCCTGCAGAGACCGAAAACCACAGACTCTGATGATCGCACCCTGCAGAGACAGAAAACCACAGACTCTGATGACCGCACCCTGCAGAGACCGAAAACCACAGACTCTGATGACCGCACCCTGCAGAGACCGAAAACCACAGACTCTGATGACCGCACCCTGCAGAGACCGAAAACCACAGACTCTGATGACCTCACCCTGCAGAGACCGAAAACCACAGACTCTGATGACCTCACCCTGCAGAGACCGAAAACCACAGACTCTGATGATCGCACCCTGCAGAGACCGAAAACCACAGACTCTGATGACCTCACCCTGCAGAGACCGAAAACCACAGACTCTGATGACCGCACCCTGCAGAGACCGAAAACCACAGACTCTGATGACCGCACCCTGCAGATACCGAAAACCACAGACTCTGATGACCGCACCCTGCATAGACAGAAAACCACAGACTCTGATGACCTCACCCTGCAGAGACCGAAAACCACAGACTCTGATGACCGCACCCTGCAGAGACCGAAAACCACAGACTCTGATGACCGCACCCTGCAGAGACCGAAAACCACAGACTCTGATGATCGCACCCTGCAGAGACCGAAAACCACAGATGTGTGGAAGACTGGGTTAAAAGTTAAAAGATATAGAAATCATGTACGTATCTCTGAAAGCCTCCTGGATTTATAGAAACTCTAATCCCAACGCTAACCTAAGCCTACTGCATTTTATATAGAGCACATTTCAGAGTAACTTATTATTAAATTGAAGCCATGCAACAAAGATGAGACACACTGTTTGGTGACTGTGTGTCTGAAATATACAATAATAAAGAGTGTTTCTTACCTCACGGCTGTCGCTCTCAGAGTCTGGTGTCGAGAGATCAGTGTAAAGCATCTTCTTGATTCACAGCCTTTCATTTACATATTCAGTCTGTATTCGTACTGCTTATTTGTTTGACATGTCTTTTCATTTGCAAGGCTTAAAGTCAGGATGTTGGTCTTTGGCACGTTCCTTCCGCTGCTCAGAGCAGGGCAGAGATCTCAGCCTGTAACTGTCAAACAGCCCTGTCATAATAAAATAAACATAACATAACTCTAAAATAGGCAGGTCTGGCTCCCAGAGAGTTTGCAGATGTCCAATTTCCAGGGGGCAATTTCAGAACATTTTAGTAATTTTTTTGCCAAAGCGGTCGCTAAAAAAAGTTAAAAGCCAGAGAGTAGAAATGTGTTTTTAGACGAGATTTAAAACATTCCAAAAAGGAAGTGTCTCAACGTTGGGGGTGGGGGGTCAGAGGGGGGGACGGTGGAACAGCGCTGGTCCAGCCACAGAGAAGGCCCTGTCCTCAGGTTTTAAGTCTGGTCTAAGGCACCGCGAGCTGGAGCTGGGCCTCGGACCTCAGAGCCCGGGCGGATGGTACATTTGGATGAGGTCCGAGATGTAAGGAGGGGCCAGTCCTTTCAAAGCTTTAAAAACAAACAATAACTTCTTCAAATCATTTCTGAGATAAAGAGGAAACCAATGCAAAGAAGCTGAAATCGACCTCACGAAATGTGCTTTTTTGGTTCCTGTTAAAAGCCGCAGAGTTCTGGACTATCTGTGAGTGTGAAAGTGCCTTCTGTGAAATCCCGGGATAAAGTGCATTTACAGTTGTTCAGACGTGAAGAAATAAAAGTTTATACGACTTATTCAAATTGTTTAAAAGATAAAAAAGGTTTAACCTTAGATAAAAGACGAAGGTGATGAAATCCCAAATACTTATGTTTGTGCTTGTGTAATGTGACCACATTTGTACAAAGCCCTGCAAGGGCCAGGGGTAAAAAAAAAAATAAACTGTGCGCACAGATTATTAAACTGTGCGCACAGATTGTTAAACTGTGCGCCCAGATTACTAAACTGTGCGCACAGATTGTTAAACTGTGCGCACAGATTACTAAACTGTGCGCACAGATTGTTGAACCGTGCCCACAAATGCGTCAGATGAGATGTCACTTCCGGCGCCGCGTCATACCCGGTCTACTGCTGTTACAGTCTATGCAACTACCACGGAAAATGGCAGATTTCACTCGTTGTTTAATCGAGATCCCAAAAGTCTCGGTTAATGACGTCCGACGACTGGTCAGGAGTGTGTCGATAACTCCACAGAGCCTCATGGAGAAGGGGTTTAAGTTGTATGTTTGTTCGTACATCATACACTTTGAAGGTAAGTTCACAGGCTCTAACTCTTGCTAACATGCTAACTAATGTGACTGCCTTTTAATACCCGCAATGACCCATTCGTAGCGAGCTAATGTTATGTACATGTGTTACGATTAAAGTTGTTTTTCTAATTACCAGTGTCAGGTAAAAATTCTCTGACAGGCGAGGTGACAGTTAGAGCCTGGTGCTACCGCTCTATGAAGAAGTCCGAGGCTCCCCACCAGCTGAGAGCAGGACTTAGTCACGGCCATCGTTCTGGCATCTCTGTTCTTCAGTCCCGTTGGACTTTGTCTTTGTCCCGTTGGACTGTTGTTCTGTTGTCCTGTTGGACTTAATGTAGTTCTATGTTCTGTAGAACATGTTCAAATATGCTTTTTAATATAGGGGAAGCCATGCTGAAATGTTGGTAGGCAGCTAAGTAGGACGAGAATTTGTCTGGCAGCTCTGATTTTGATTACTCATGAAAGGTTATTAAACAAACAGAAATAATTTCTAAACCTTCCAATTGTACATATACTTTCACCCTACTTGGCTGCCTTTTACATTGCATTAAAAAAAGCATGACACTGTAAGACAATTCCTCTAAAACCCTCTGTTATTGTTGCAGATTACACTCCGTGAATCAACCCCAGTTGTGCTTGTTGGGAGTTCCTGCTCTTGTGTGGCTGGCCAGGCACTGTGCAACCACATAGTTGCTCTGCTGTACCAGACTGCACATTATTGTGAGAGTGGGATGTCTGTGGTGCCACCTGTTCTTTCCTGCACTGAAACCGAGCAAAAGTGGCATAAACCGCGAACCATGGTTGGTAATAATTTATGTGGTATAGCTCATGTAAATGTCTTCATTGTGAGATCAATAAAGTGTCCTATCTTAAACCAACTTTACAGGGTGTGAAGCCGGTGTGAAGCCGGGGGGAGTGGACACAGTGGTGGTTATGAAGGCCACACCAGGAACTTCTGCAACAAGTGGAAAAAGGTATTTTTAGGCCGAGCCAATACGAAGTATTGGGGAGGCCTATTGTTATTCACCGGTTTCATATTATTCTTTTTTTCCCGCATCTTCAATTCGATTTTTGACCCTGAAGACATGCACGAAAGTCTGCACATGGGGGGTCTAAAACGACCGGTCCGGCGAAAAATTTAATAAAATGAACGTTTCCAGATTGTCCGACGCTCGCCGACTCTATAACGCCCCCTAGAAATTTCATTTTTTTGACCCTCTGGGGATTTTTTTTCAAATATTGGAGTAGGTACACGAAATTCGGATGAGTGATAGATCTCTATGAGACGAGCATAAAAGCCGTTCTAAGCACATATCTGGGACCGACAGGAAGTCGGCCATGAGGGGCCGAAGTTTCGCCACTAATTTGACTTTTCATTTATAAATTCGAACTAGTCCCTGGTTTTTCATCACACAGAGTTCTACCACGTCATTTCCCGCTCTGGACGGATTGAAGTTATATAAATCATCGAAAAAAAGTTAGACAATCTTCACCGTTTTCGTCCCTCGCCATGGCGAATAAGGCCTTCGTTTTGGCCATTTTCGCTGAGCCCTGAGGGCCACAGGCTCAGACCTACAGAGCTGAGACTCACATCAGTAATATTAGGTTATGGCCTGAACGCAATGACACTAAAATCATTCGCCCAATTTGAGCTCTTTAGCGCCACCTGTCGGAAAGTAATAGGGCACTAGTGCTCGGATCAGCCCGAAAATCGCTGAGTGTATTCTCTGGACCGACACGAGCAAAACATTACATTACGCAAAAGTTGTAAGTCCTACACCTGACCACTGGGGGCGCTGGAAAGTGAATAAATGAGCTTTTTAGGGCAAAATGTTTGTCCGATGAGGCTAAAAATGAATTCAGAAATACAACGTATGACCCTGAACACAACGATATGCAACACACAACTGTGAGTGCAACAGCGCCACCTACAGGCAGTTCAATGTGTTGCATTTTTGGCTTCGTACTAGTCCCTGGATTTTCATCGCACAGACTTCTACCATGTCATTTCTATATCTGGACGGATTGAAGTTATGTAATCATCGCATAAAAGTTAGAATTTTGTTATCGTTTTCATGCAAGGTAGTGGGGAATTTCTCCATGTTTGATGCTCTCCTGACCACAGGCTCAGACCTACAGAGCTGAAACTCACATCACTAACAGTTGGTAATGGCCTGAGAGTAATGGTGTGAAAACACACACCTAATATGACTCTACAGCGCCACCTATGGAAGGCTTCTGACCTAAACTTTTCCAATCTTCACCAAAGTTGCAAAATCAAATCTTTACATCTGCACGAGCAAAATACTACTCTACGTAGAGGGTGCATGTCCCGGAGGTGACCACTAGGGACGCACTTTATCATATAAATGAGCTTTTATATACGTAATCCTGGTCAGATCGGGCTGCCAATTCGTCGGCGTGACGCTTGTGGGACCGGCGCCCAGGAGGCGGTCGCAAGAGGGGCGAGGCCTTTCATCGCCGCTTGCGGCTTTAATTTTATTTATTTTTTGTTAGTTGAGGCATTACTTGAGGCACACATACAGGACAGTAGCAAGAGCACACACGATATACAATATAAGTAGCTGCTGTGTTTCTTAGCTAGCTGTAAATGCTTCAATCAATCTGTGTAAAGGTATACACATATAGGGCAGGATAAAAAGTAGATAATGATAATCTGAAATTGCAGAATTCTGCATTCTGAAAACCGTTGCAGGCAACCTTAATTGGAAAACTTGTTTTCACATTGTGTTATTATATCCGATGCACAATTGCATTAACTGTAATTATCATATTTCCTTAGATCAACGCTCTACAAGGCTTACAGGGGTGAACTGCCAGTACCGTCAACACTTGATCCTTCAGCACACTATGCTGCTTTTGACCCAGATGTGCTGCCATTGATCTGCCAGATGAACATCTCTGCTGACAAGCCACTGGTAGATTCAGCTTTTGGAAAAGTGCAAGCTGGCAGCGTGCTGTCCTACCACCACCCTCCGCCTTCAGCCCAGGGTGTTTGCATACATAAGGATGCACCACCCTTTCCCAAACTGCCACTTGATGACTACCATCTACCACCAACCGAGTGTCATTTTGTGGCCACCTCTCAGCAGCAGCTTCACCTGCACTCCCTGCACGTGACCTTGGCCCAGTGTCACCAAATTGAAGCTTCAACCAGAGGTCAAAGTGCAGCAGCTGACTGGCATAGTCTCAGACGAGAAAGGGTGACCTCCTCTCATTTCAGGTAAGTCTGCCATGTTAGAGGATCTACGTCTGCAGAGAACCTGGCTGAGAGGATCCTTAGGGGCACAAGACCTACTGCCATCATGAGAAGAGGGCTCGACATGGAAGCGGGAGCTTTAAAGGAGTACGCAGCCATGAAGAACGTGAACCTATCACAATGTGGACTGGTCATTCATCCTGATGCGCCCTGGCTCGGAGCGTCACCTGATGGGCTGGTGTATGATCCCCTGGAGAGACCCACATGGGGCTTGGTCGAATTGAAATGCCCGAATGTGCAGAGCTACATTGACTGCAAGTACCTCTCAGTGCAGCATGGCCAACATAAGCTTAAGGAGAGCCATGCGTACTACTGGCAGATACAGGGACAGCTGCTCATCACTGGCATGACCTGGTGTGATTTTGTCATCAGTGCAAATGACAACATGTTTGTGCTGCGCATTTACAGGGATGACACAGTGATATTAAGCATAAAGGAGCGATGTGATTTGTTTTTTTTTTATACATACATCTCCAAATATTTATCCTCAAATTGAGAACCCTCCCTTAAGGTAACCTTTGTTCGTCCCACAGTGGGAAAATTTCATTGTTGGAGCACACATACAGGACAGTAGCACACAAAATAAATAGTAATGTTTCTTAACTAGCTGTAAATGCTAGAAGTCTTTAAAAAAAGTAGTGCAAAGTTATTGTGTTTACTGGATGTGCATGATTTTGATTTAGTGCATCTTATTGTTTCTGTTCATGATTTAGTGTTTGACTTGTGTCTGTGTGTCATTTTTGAAATACAATATTACATTTTACAAATTAATTTCTGTTCTGATTGGTACTATGAAAGATCCCAGACGTAAGACAAAAGAGACTTCGACTGCGTAGTTCAATAGTTTTATTGTCAGAAGGTTTGAGCGTATTCTGATCAAGCACAACGCAGCTTCCCGTCTGGCTCTAGCAGAAGTCTCCTGTCCAACAAAGGGTGACTCCTTATATACACCAGAAAATGTTTAGGTAAGCATAGATTCTGGGAAGCATGACTATGTGAGAAGCAAGCGTATGGTTTCAAAGTTGCGTAACGGACCAAACTCCAATGTACATGAGATAGCATTATCTCATGTTCTGTACATCAACACCTTATCTGCTCCATGCTTCTGTAAGCAGTCCAAAGTACAGGTGTTATGTCTCTACTGAACTATTTAACATGATATTTTAAACAGCAAATAGTAATTAAATATTCACAGTACCAAATCTGCATAGACTGGTTTATTGGGCACAACTCCCACAAATTGCACTTTGCTACAATTAGAATAAAGACAGAGTATTTACTAATAATCTATTTAAGGACATTATGGTGTATTTCTGCATAGCCCAATAGCATAAGTAAAAGGACAACATAGTTTAGTTAGAAGTCTTAATGCATTTATTTGCTAAGTCAAGGGTTTAGAGAAGTGGATACAACATGTATCTAAGTATTATGGAAAGGGACAAGGCTACAAAAACAACTTAGCTTTCTCCAAACATATACATAGCCCTAAATCACAACACAGATCAGAAAATCAAACACACTACATGAAATGATAGAAAAACATTGGTATTGGTCCATAGAGGCCGATGATGATTATGGAAAGGGACTGGCCCAGGCTTTCACTAAAGGTCCGTTCTCGTAGTTTACAAGCAGACAGGCAACAACATAAAGCTAATTAATATTTCCAGTTGAAGACAAGGGGAGCACTGTCCTGAACAATGTGTTCCTTCACCCTTCTGATGACATGCTCCACGTGACCTCTAAGCCTGGCAGTCTTCCTTACTGCGGCTCCAGACAGCTGTTTCTGTTTCTTCAGGAAGGCGGGTATGTGGACTTTGCAGGGGACCAGGTCTTTCACAAGGAAATCCTTGTCCACCATAAAAGCCATTGAGGGCTTCAGCAGAGCTACAAGGCCTGACTGCTTGAGAATTTCCCGGTCACTGACACAGCCTTCATAAAGTGGAGAGATGAATGTGATTGCGCCATGAGGAGCCATTCCAATCAGTCCCTTATAAGTGCAGTGCGATTTGTAGCTGGAGTACAGCTCACTTTGCAGCAAGAGGGAGTCAGGTGTTTGACAGCGCAGCTCTGTGCAGTCCAAGATGACTTGTGTGTCACTGTACTCTGAGAAAACCTCTGGCATATAATGTTGTACGGCCTCCTCATCCAGCCAAATACCAATAGCTCCCAACACTTGATATAAAAAATTGGCCCAAGTGGTGATGATGCGGCTCACAGTGGACTGGTGAATAAAAAATCTATTAGCCAGATCCTTCTGCACCAGATCCAAAGCTAGATAATTCATAAAAAAAAAAAACTCATCAATGGGTTGAAGTGATATTGGAAAAGCATGGCGAACATATGGTCCAGACGTTTCTGCCTGACTGCTGGTCACGCGCACCATGTAAGGCAAGGCTGGTTCTATCTGGCTCCAGAAAGACATCAGGTGGGCATAACTTGAAAACCTGAGCAAGGGGCACAAGATCCTCAGTTAGTAACATCTCATTTATATGGAAAAAAGGCCATAAACCAGTAGAACTGCAGCTATCAAATATTTTAGTAATTGAGAATTCAATCAAATCATATTTTTGCTTAAATAAAACTTCATAAATATACAATATCAAATGACAACATATTTCTTGCACTATATACAGTATTTTACCATACATTCACCATACAGTATTCTATACTTGCTGTTTTACAATGCTAATAATTATTACATTTTGGATTATTCAAAGCTTTCTAGCTTACCTCGTGTACAACCTGATGTCTTCATCGGAGCCAGCAAAGCGTTGCAGACCGAACCTGCAACTGATGGTCATTTCTTCGACCCTTCTCTGGAGCGCCTCTACTTGAGCCTGGGACTCCGCTGCTTTGCTAAGGGCTAAATCCAGAGCAGCTGGTTCAGAAGTGGTGGAGCAGTAGTCGTGGTCAGAGCAGGCCACCCCCAACTCTGGATCCTCTTCAGGGTCTAAACCGGGAGGATTTGGCCGCTCCGTTCGCTCCCAAACACCCGGTCATGGAGCAGGGAGGCTATACCCGGTCCAGTCAAAAAGCAGCGGGACAGCACCTTTCCTCAACATACGACGTCCTTGTGGGGTGGTGGGCTGGATCATATCTTCAGCCTCAAGAGAACAGACCCGTGTGTTTGACGTAAACTTAAACTGGTCCCTTCTTATTTTCACGATCCACTTTTTTCGCAGTAAAGCATCTCCAGGGAATGTGAAAAAACTTAAAGCACAGTTAAATCTGGCCGAATTTGAGCATCGTGGAACACAGCAGTGATAACCAGACGTACTGTCCTGTCTCCGTTGAAAAGTAAACGTTGAAACTTTCGACGTCATCTCACACTAAAAACACGATACAACAAAAATAGTCTCTGTAATCAGTAGTAGTCATGGATCTATTATATTAACGGTAGTAGACCGGGTATGACGCGACGCCGGAAGTGACATCTCATCTGACGCATTTGTGGGCACGGTTCAACAATCTGTGCGCACAGTTTAACAATCTGTGCGCACAGTTTAGTAATCTGTGCGCACAGTTTAGTAATCTGTGCGCACAGTTTAGTAATCTGTGCGCACAGTTTAGTAATCTGTGCGCACAGTTTAACAATCTGTGCGCACAGTTTAACAATCTGTGCGCACAGTTTAGTTAATCTGTGCGCACAGTTTAGCAATCTGTGCGCACAGTTTAGTAATCTGTGCGCACAGTTTAACAATCTGTGCGCACAGTTTAGTAATCTGTGCGCACAGTTTAGTAATCTGTGCGCACAGTTTAGTAATCTGTGCGCACAGTTTAATAATCTGTGCGCACAGTTTATTTATTTTTTTACCCCTGGCCCTTGCAGGGCTCCGTACATTTGCAAACGTTGATGTTGTGTTATTTATTTTGTTAGCCGCAGTATTTGGAAACGTCACCTCGGTAGCAGCTAATGTGGATCCAATAAAACAAATGAGAGCTCATTTTGTTATTCAAATCAGTTTCAGGGAAATAAAGCCAAGCCAAGACAGGAAGGTTTACCTACGATAATCCTCAGCCGTCTCTGGAGCACGGATGGAAATGGGACGGATCTTCCTCTCATGCGACTGACACAAAACACAGCTGACAGACCCACAGTCAATCAGCAGAGAATAAAAAGGCTAAAATGACACCAAAACACTAAAAAAAGGACGAGCCAGATCTTTCTGCTCTTCTGAGGTGAAAGCAAAATGTCTTAGAATGAGTCAGAGGCACTCGGATGAAACAGTCGATGAAACTGGAACTTGTTGCCTCCGAGCGCCTCTGACTCATTTTCTCTGGACCTACTGCTTTCTCCTCAGAAGAGCACCGGCTTCTAACGATGGCCCCGAGGACTCCTAACCTCTCCTTCTAATCAACAGAACAGGTTTATGTTCCTCTTGTTTGATAAGTGTCTCAGATTGTGTCCACTAGATGGCGTCTGTGTTCTGAAGGTGACAGGGCAGAAGAGGGCAGACCTCACACCCGCTGTGTCAAGGACCTGGCAGTGATGGCTATTTATATATTTAGGCCCGAGCCCCGAACGGGGTAAGGGCCTATTGCTTTCACAATGGTGAAAACAAATGGTGGCGGTGCGTGACGGACGCGTCAGCGCCCGTCACTCGCCAAAACGTGACGGTTGCGTGCGTAAACTCAAAAGCTTTAAAATGATGTATCACGTGCCATTGAAACCTATATTGTTTTTGCTCGAGACGTCGAAAAAAAAATTCCTTTTTTATTTATTTATTTCTTTCTTTCTTTCTTTCTTTCTTTCTTTTTTCTTCTGCACTTTGAGCCTTAATTTGACCCCCTGAATATGCATGAAAAGTTGTTAAATTTTGCCCAAAAATCAGACCTGGCGAAAAATTTGATATTTTGGTGTTTATTTTAATGGGACTCAAAAAATGCCAGAACAGCGCCACCTACAACAGCCAAAATAATACCCCTATGGGAGTTCTGAAGATGAAGTTTGTTGTAGAGTCATGAAATTCGGTACACATGTTCCTCAAGTCAAGACAAGAAAAAAATATTATTATGGCTCCGCCCTCTGACAAACAGGAAGCCCATAAATGTCACTGCAAAATGGAAAAATGAACAGCAAAAGTTTTCATACATGTCGGTTGGAAAGCGACTCCTCCTCGGCCGTTTCACCGATTCGCCTCAAAAATCGCTCCACATCATCTCAACACATGTACCTTCAAAATGACCTCGGGGATTTTTGATCAGTGAAACATTGTTCGAGCAGCGGAGCGGCAAAATGTGACCTTTTTTTGGCCGTTTTTGACAACATTAAATTTGCTCCCGTTTGCACAAACAAAGTCTGATTTTCACAAAACTTTAATACATTGTTCAACTCTAGGGTCTAGGTCATTTGAAAGTTAAATGATTCAAATTGACACATTAGCGCCCCCTACAGACTATTTCAAAGTTTTAAATGGGCATTTTCAAATTTAGTTTTTTCAAAATGTTTGAAATTTTGCACATACATCTGTTTTGCCCTCTTGATTCAAAAAGTCAATTGGGTCCAAGGCTTATTTTTTACCCTGTTGCCGTGGCGACGACAAACGCTCCCCATTCATTGCAAATATACACCTCACACAAACATCAAACCAGCCTCGGCCGTTTCACCGATTCGCCTCAAAATCGCTCCACATCATCTCAACACATGTACCATCAAAATGACTTCAGGGAATTTTGATCAGTGAAACGTTGTTTGAGCAGCGGAGCGCCAAAAAGTGGCGTATTTTTTTTCAGTTTTTGACCATAGAAAAATTGCTTCCGTTTGCACAAACAAAGTCTGATTTGCACAAAACTTGAATCCATGGTTCAACTCTTGGGTCTAGGTCATTTGAAAGTTAAAATTCTGAAATTGGCTCTATAGCGCCACCTACAACAGCCATATTAAAAATGCCTATGGGAGGGGTTTGAGGTCAAAATTGTCGTAGAACCATGTAATTTGGAACACATGTTCCTTAAGTCAAGACATGGGAAAAATGTTATTATGGCTAAGCCCCCCTGACAAACAGGAAGCCCATAAATTTCATTGCAAAATGGAAACATGAAAACCAATCATTTTCATAAACGTTGGTTGGAAAGCGACTCCTCCTCGGCCGTTTCACCGATTGGCCTCAAAATTGTTCCAAATCATCTCAACACATTTACCTTCATAATTACTTCAGGGAATTTTAATCAGTCAAACGTTGTTTGAGAAGCGGAACGGCAAAATGTGAGGGTTTTTTGGCTGTTTTTGACAACATAAATTTTTTCCCCGTTTGCACAAACAAAGACTGATTTGCATTAAACTTGAATCCATTGTTCAACTCCAGGGTTTAGGTCAGGTGAAAGTGAAATATTTGAAATTAGCCCATTAGCGCCCCCTACAGACTGATTCAAAGTTTACATGGGGAGCCAAACCAGCTCTAATAATCATATTCATTACAATTTGACTAAGTTCTTCTATGGCTACGGGAACCAATCATCACACGGCGGCGCCACATCCTATGCGCGGTGCTACGTGGTACGGTGTGGTGCGGCGTAGTGCGGGGCGTTGTGGAGCGGTGCGTTGCGGCTTGGTGCGGGGCGGCTTGGTGCGGGGCGGCTTGGTGCGGGGCGGCTTGGTGCGGGGCGGCGTGATGCGGGACGGCGTGGTGCGGGGTGGCTTGGTGCGGGGCGGCGTGGAACGGGGTGGTGCGCGCGGTGCGGGGAGTCGCGCGGTGCGGCGAGGGCCGTTTGACGCCGCTTGCGGCTTTAATTTATTTATTTCTTTCTTTCTTTCTTTCTTTCTTTCTTTTTTCTTCTGCACTTTGAGCCTTAATTTGACCCCCTGAACATGCATGAAAAGTTGTTAAATTTTGCCCAAAAATCAGACCTGGCGAAAAATTTGATATTTTGGTGTTTATTTTTATGGGACTCAAAAAATGCCAGAACAGCGCCACCTACAACAGCCAAAATAATACCCCTATGGGAGTTCTGAAGATCAAGTTTGGTGTAGAGTCATGAAATTCGGTACACATGTTCCTCAAGTCAAGACAAGAAAAAAATATTATTATGGCTCCGCCCTCTGACAAACAGGACGCCCATAAATTTCACTGCAAAATGGAAAAATGAACAGCAAAAGTTTTCATACATGTCGGTTGGAAAGCGACTCCTCCTCGGCCGTTTCACCGATTCGCCTCAAAATCGCTCCACATCATCTCAACACATGTACCTTCAAAATGACCTCAGGGATTTTTGATCAGTGAAACATTGTTTGAGCAGTGGAGCGGCAAAATGTGACCTTTTTTTGGCCGTTTTTGACAACATTAAATTTGCTCCCGTTTGCACAAACAAAGTCTGATTTTCACAAAACTTTAATACATTGTTCAACTCTAGGGTCTAGGTCATTTGAAAGTTAAATGATTCAAATTGACACATTAGCGCCCCCTACAGACTATTTCAAAATTTTAAATGGGCATTTTCAAATTTAGTTTTTTCAAAATGTTTGAAATTTTGCACATACATCTGTTTTGCCCTCTTGATTCAAAAAGTCAATTGGGTCCAAGGCTTATTTTTAACCCTGTTGCCGTGGCGACGACAAACGCTCCCCATTCATTGCAAATGTACACCTCACACAAACATCAAACCAGCCTCGGCCGTTTCACCGATTCGCCTCAAAATCGCTCCACATCATTTCAACATATGTTCCATCAAAATGACTTCAGGGAATTTTGATCAGTGAAACGTTGTTTGAGCAGCAGAGCGCCAAAAAGTGGTGTATTTTTTTTCAGTTTTTGACAATAGAATATTTTTTTCCGTTTGCACAAACAAAGTGTGATTGGCACAAAACTTGAATCCATGGTTCAACTCTTGAGTCTAGGTCAATTGAAAGTTCAAATTTTGAAATTGGCTCTATAGCGCCACCTACAACAGCCAATTTAAAAATGCCTATGGGAGGGGTCCAAGGTCAAAATTGCCGTAGAACCATGTAATTTGGTACACATGTTCCTCAAGTCAAGACATGGAAAAAATGTAATTATGGCTAAGCCCTCTGACAAACAGGAAGCTCATAAATTTCATTGCAAAATGGAAACATGAAAACCAATCATTTTCATACATGTCGCTTGGAAAGCGACTCCTCCTCGGCCGTTTCACCGATTGGCCTCAAAATTGCTCCAAATTATCTCAACACATGTACCTTCAAAATGACTTCAGGGAATTTTAATCAGTGAAACGTTGTTTGAGCAGCGGAGCGGCAAAAAATGACCTTTTTTTGGCAGTTTTTTTACAACATCAAATTTTCTGCCGTTTTCACATACAAAGTCTGATTTGCACAAAACTTTAATAAATCGTTCATCTCTAGGGTCTAGGCCATTTGAAAGTGAAATAAATTAACTTGGCTCATTAGCGCCACCTACAGATGGGGTCAAAGTTTTTAGTATGGGAGCGTTTTGAGGTCAAGTTTGATGTATAGGCATGAAATTTGGTACACATGTTCCTCTTCTAGAGACATGAAATAAAAGTTATTATGGCCCCGCCCCCTGACAAACAGGAAGCCCATAAATTTCACTTCAAAATGGACAAAT
Organism: Knipowitschia caucasica; assembly: GCA_964034765.1. Classification (NCBI taxonomy): domain Eukaryota; kingdom Metazoa; phylum Chordata; class Actinopteri; order Gobiiformes; family Gobiidae; genus Knipowitschia; species Knipowitschia caucasica. Next base: position 17,794,100 of record OZ035838.1, read on the forward strand.
GAAACATGATCCTGTTCACACGTGTCGGTTGGAAAGCGGCGACTCCTCGGCCGTTTCACCGATACACCTCAAAATCGCTCCACATCGTCTAAACACATGTACCGTCATTTTGATTTCACAGACTTTTGATCAGTAAAATGTTGTTTGAGCAACGGAGCGCCAAAAAGTGGCGTATTTTTTTTCAGTTTTTGACAATGAAAAATTGCTTCCGTGTGCACATACAAAGTCTGCTTTGCACAAAACTTGAATCCATGGATCAACTCTTGGGTCTAGGTCATTTGAAAGTAAAAAATTTGAAATTGGCTCTATAGCGCCACCTACAACAGCCAATTTAAAAATGCCTATGGGAGGGGTTCGAGGTCAAAATTGTCGTAGACCCATGTAATTTGGAACACATGTTCCTCAAGTCAAGACATGGAAAAAATTGTATTATGGCTAAGCCCTCTGACAAACAGGTAGCCCATAAATTTCATTGTAAAATGTAAAAATGAAAACCAATCATTTTCATACACGTCGGTTGGAAAGCGACTCCTCCTCGGCCGTTTCACCGATTGGCCTCAAAATTGTTCCAAATCATCTCAACACATGTACCTTCAAAATGACTTCAGGGAATTTTGATCAGTGAAACGTTGTTTGAGCAGCGAAGCGGCAAAATGTGAGGGTTTTTTTGGCCGTTTTTGACAACATTCATTTTTTTCCCGTCTGCACAAAGAGAGTCTGATTTGCATTAAACTTGAATCCATTGTTCAACTCCAGGGTTTAGGTCAGGTGAAAGTGAAATATTTGAAATTGGCCCATTAGCGCCCCCTAAAGACTGAGTCAAAGTTTACATGGGGAGCCATACCAGCTCTGCTTATCATATTCCTTACAATTTGACTAACAATCTTCTATGGCTACGGAAACAAATCATCACACGGCGGCGCCACCTCCTTTGCGTAGTGCTGCGTGGTACGGTGTGGTGCGGCGTAGTGCGGGGCGTTGTGGAACGGCGTGTTGCGGCTTGGTGCGGCTTGGTGCGGGGCGGCTTGATGCGGGACGGCGTGGTGCAGGGAGGCGTGGTGCGGGGTGGCTTGGCACGGGGTGGTGCGTGCGGTGCGGGGAGTCGCGCGGTCCGGCGAGGGCCGTTTGACGCCGCTTGCGGCTTTAATTATATATACATTTATTTATTTATATATTTATTTATATATTTGAAAGGGACAGTACACATTCATGAACACACAGGAGACATTACATTTATTATATATGTTTGTAGATGTTTGTGTGATGTGATTGGATGAAAGAAAAGAGACAGAGCTTTTATAGTTTTACTTTGAAAAATAAATATTTAACCATAGATAAATTGGAATCAACAATTTGTGAATTTAAGGTCATGAAAGCTTTGGACACACACACACACACACACACACAAACACACATACACACAATAGTGTTTCCCCTTTTTACTGCTACACTGCAATCATGAAAAAATGGCCAAACGACTTCTGTGCCCCAGGGCAGCTGTGGCTACAGCAGTAGTTCATCACCTCTGTGTGTGGAGAGAATGAAAAACGCTGTGAATGAAAAGTGCTGTATATGTTCTATGCATTATTTCTTATGTATAGAGTTATTAGGCCCGAGCCCCGAACGGGGTAAGGGCCTATTGCTTTCACAATGGTGAAAACAAATGGTGGCGGTGCGTGACGGACGCGTCAGCGCCCGTCACTCACCAAAACATGACAGTTGCGTGCGTAAACTCAAAAGCTTTAAAATGATGAATCACATGCCATTGAAACCTATATTGTTTTTGCTCGAGACAAGTCACAAAAAATTCCTTTTTTATTTATTTATTTATTTATTTATTTATTTCTTTCTTTCTTTCTTTTTTCTTCTGCACTTTGAGCCTTAATTTGACCCCCTGAATATGCATGAAAAGTTGTTAATTTTGGCCCAAAAATCAGACCTGGCGAAAAATTTCATATTTTGGTGTTTATTTTTATGGGACTCAAAAAATGACAGAACAGCGCCACCTACAACAGCCAAAATAATACCCCTATGGGACTTTTCGGAGGTCAAGTTTGTCATAGAAACATGATATTTGGTACACATGTTCCTCAAGTCAAGACAAGAAAAAAATATTATTATGGCCCCGCCCTCTGACAAACAGGAAGCCCATAAATTTCACTGCAAAATGGAAAAATGAACAGCAAAAGTTTTCATACATGTCGGTTGGAAAGCGACTCCTCCTCGGCCGTTTCACCGATTCGCTTCAAAATTGCTCCACATCATCTCAACACATGTACCTTCAAAATGACCTCAGGGATTTTTGATCAGTGAAACATTGTTCGAGCAGCGGAGCGGCAAAATGTGACATTTTTTTGGCCGTTTTTGACAACATTAAATTTGCTCCCGTTTGCACAAACAAAGTCTGATTTGCACAAAACTTTAATACATTGTTCAACTCTAGGGTCTAGGTCGTTTGAAGGTGAATTAATTCAAATTGACACATTAGCGCCCCCTACAGACTATTTCAAAGTTTTAGATGGGCATTTTCAAATTTAGTTTTTTCAAAATGTTTGAAATTTTGCACATAAATCTGTTTTGCCCTCTTGATTCAAAAAGTCAATTGGGTCCAAGGCTTATTTTTTACCCTGTAGCCGTGGCGACGAGAAACGCTCCCCATTCATTGCAAATGTACACCTCACACAAACATCAAACCAGCCTCGGCCGTTTCATTGATTTGCCTCAAAATCGCTCCACATCATCTCAACACATGTACCTTCAAAATGACTTCAGGGAATTTTGATCCGTGAAACGTTGTTTGAGCAGCGGAGCGGCAAAATGTGAGGGTTTTTTTGGCTCTTTTTGACAACATTAATTTTGCTCCTGTTTGCACAAACAATGCCTGATTTGCACAAAACTTTAATCCATTGTTCAATTCCGGGGTTTAGGTCAGGTTAAAGTGAAATATTGGAAATTGGCCCATTAGCGCCCCCTACAGACTTTGTCAAAGTTTACATGGGGAGCCAAACCAGCTCTACTTATCATATTCATTACAATTTGACTAACATTCTTCTATGGCTACGGAAACAAATCATCACACGGCGGTGCCACCTCCTTTTAGCGGTGCTGCGGCGTAGTGCGGGGCGTTGTGGAGCGGCGCGTTGCGGCTTGGTGCGGGGCGGCGTGGTGCGGGACGGCGTGGTGCGGGACGGCATGGTGCAGGGCGGCATGGTGCAGGGCGGCTTGGTGCGGGGAGTGCGCGCGGTGCAGGGAGTCGCGCGGTGCGGCGAGGGCCGTTCGACGCCGCTTGCGGCTTTAATTTATTTATTTCTTTCTTTCTTTCTTTTTTCTTCTGCACTTTGAGCCTTAATTTGACCCCCTGAACATGCATGAAAAGTTGTTAATTTTGGCCCAAAAATCAGACCTGGCGAAAAATTTGATATTTTGGTGTTTATTTTTATGGGACTCAAAAAATGACAGAACAGCGCCACCTACAACAGCCAAAATAATACCCCTATGGGACTTTTCGGAGGTCAAGTTTGTCGTAGAAAAATGAGATTTGGTACACATGTTCCTCAAGTCAAGACAAGAAAAAAATATTATTATGGCCCCGCCCTCTGACAAACAGGAAGCCCATAAATTTCACTGCAAAATGGAAAAATGAACAGCAAAAGTTTTCATACATGTCGGTTGGAAAGCGACTCCTCCTCGGCCGTTTCACCGATTCGCCTCAAATTCGCTCCACATCATCTCAACACATGTACCTTCAAAATGACCTCAGGGATTTTTGATCAGTGAAACATTGTTTGAGCAGCGGAGCGGCAAAATGTGACCTTTTTTTGGCCGTTTTTGACAACATTAAATTTGCTCCCGTTTGAACAAACAAAGTCTGATTTGTACAAAACTTTAATACATTGTTGAACTCTAGGGTCTAGGTCATTTGAAAGTGAATTAATTCAAATTGACACATTAGCGCCCCCTACAGACTATTTCAAAGTTTTAGATGGGCATTTTCAAATTTAGTTTTTTCAAAATGTTTGAAATTTTGCACATAAATCTGTTTTGCCCTCTTGATTCAAAAAGTCAATTGGGTCCAAGGCTTATTTTTTACCCTGTTGCCGTGGCGACGAGAAACGCTCCCCATTCTTTGCAAATGTACACCTCACACAAACATCAAACCAGCCACGGCCGTTTCACCGATTTGCCTCAAAATCGCTCCACATCATCTCAACACATGTACCATCAAAATGACTTCAGGGAATTTTGATCAGTGAAACATTTTTCGAGCAGCAGAGCGCCAAAAAGTGGCGTATTTTTTTTCAGTTTTTGACGATAGAAAAATTGCTTCCGTTTGCACAAACAAAGTCTGATTTGCACAAAACTTGAATCCATGGATCAACTCTTGGGTCTAGGTCATTTAAAATTTAGAAATTGGCTCTATAGCGCCACCTACAACAGCCAATTTAAAAATGCCTCTGGGAGGAGTTTGAGGTCAAAATTGTCATAGAACCATGTAATTTGGAACACATGTTCCTCAAGTCAAGTCATGGAAAAAATGTAATTATGGCTAAGCCCTCTGACAAACAGGAAGCCCATAAATTTCATTGCAAAATGGAAAAATGAAAACCAATCATTTTCATACACGTCGGTTGGTAAGCGACTCTTCCTCCGCCGTTTCACCGATTGGCCTCAAAATTGTTCCAAATCATCTCAACACATTTACCTTCAAAATTACTTCAGGGAATTTTGATCAGTGAAACGTTGTTTGAGCAGCGGAGCAGCAAAATGTGTGAGGGTTTTTTTGCCGTTTTTGACAACATTAATTTTTTTCCCGTTTAGACAAACAAAGTCTGATTTGCATTAAACTTGAATCCATTGTTCAACTCCAGGGTTTAGGTCAGGTGAAAGTGAAATATTTGAAATTGGCCCATTAGCGCCCCCTACAGACTGAATCAAAGTTTACATGGGGAGCCAAACCAGCTCTACTTATCATAGTCATTACAATTTGACTAACAATCTTCTATGGCTACGGGAACAAATCATCACACGGCGGCGCCACCTCCTTTGAGCGGTGCTGCGTGTACGGTACGGTAAAGCTTTGTCCAACTGCTGTAAAATTTCATATTCTGTCCATTTTGAAATTGGCCTCTTTAAAAACCTTATCCGTCATTGACCCATTACATACAACTACATAAATCTTTTTGTATTTGTATTATTTGCTTCTTTTGTTATGCTCAAGTTAAGACATTTGATTTATTAGTATAGAGTTGTTGTTCACTTGTGTTGTGTGCTCCTCATTCCTACTGTTTTGTAACTGGTGATGCAACACTGACATTTCTCCAAAGTGGGACATATAAAGGATCTCTCTTCGTCAATTTCATGAACAAAACTTTGAAAGACCTTGATTCTTCCTTTGGGATGAACTGAGGCTAATGGCTTTTCTATGCGTTCCTATATCTGGGTCTCCAATAACCACTGTAGTCGCTATAAATGGCCGTGGCTCCAATTGGCCGTGAAACAAATCCGCTTTAGGCGCCGCTATCGACTGTACGGTGGCCCGAGTGTAACGAGAACAAGAAATTGCAAGAGAAGTATGTGGACATTTATTCAAGAGTTATCATTACTCAAAAACCCAGGGTCGCCCTTTAAGATTAAGATTAAGATTAAAATGAAGAGATCTTTTATTTGTCCCACAGTGGAAATGTCAGTGTTGCATCACCAGTTACAGAACGGTAGGAATGAGTAGTACACAGCAAAAGATGGATTAAAAAAAACAATAACATTCTAAAAGAAAAGAAAATCTCTTACTTTAGCATCCATAAGCATCTGCCCCTTATGGACCAAAACCAATGTGTTTTCCATGTTATTATTCTCATGTGTTTGAGCAGTTTGATTCTCTATGAGTGAAATCCTCCAAGATAACTTCTGTTGTGATTAATGTCTATACAAGAATAAATTGAATTGCAAGATAAAAAAAAGCAAGAATTAAGTAGAACATGTCTAACTTTAGCATAAAAAAGACGCATGTGTAAAATGCTATTCTTGTGCTAGAAATATGTAGAAATAGTATGTATTTATCTGTACATGTTAGCAGCATGAGGGTCTGGGACAAAGTGACTCTGCAAAGTGACAGTTTCCTTATACGCTAAGCAAGACGAGCCGACGAATCAAGAATCGACCCGCCTCACGACATAAATTTATATTCGTAAATATTGGTAATTTAGACAGTACTAAAAACCAAACTGTTGTGTGGGTAAAGTGAAGGAGGTTATGGAACTATCAATTCATCAATCAACCTTTTATTGTAGAGCTCTTTTCCTACAGAAGGTAATACACATAACTCATTACACCATAAAAAACATTAAAATCACACGGGGCATTAAAAACAAACATTAAAAGCTAAGTCAAAGAGGGACAATACTGAGACTTTTAGAGATTCACACTTTAGAGATTTCACGCATTTCTTTCCTTTTTAAAGTTATCTTTGTAAGAAATTTGTTTGAAAATAATTATATTTCTCGACGTTCGGGCCGGGTGTCTGCATGACACATGATATAATATGATATAAAGTAACCATACTGTACAAAATAGACTTTAAGCTCCGTATCAAACGCCCAACTGAGGCATTTATATTTAATTTATTGAAGATGAACTGTCAATAAAGTGGAAAGATCGAAACAAAATCTACATGTAAAGATCTTTATAACTGAAAAATATTCACAAAATAGTTAAATTCATAAAATCTTTAGATCACCCCTAAAGTTAGCAGTTACAGTTTTAGTACAATAAGTATATAGTAGTTTATCTGCAGGTATAACGAGTCCGGTGCGTTCTCTTTGTCTGAGGTTTACATTCTTCGGTGCGCAGACTTGTCTCATCCTGTTTTTACTGAGACTGAGACTCTGAGGGCTGCATTACCGGCAGAGAAGAGCAAAACTGACGAGCCAGAGAACTACAAACTTTGAGAACTACAAACTTTGAGAACTACAAACCCAGAGAACTACAAACCCAGAGGACTACAAACCCAGAGGACTACAAACCCAGAGGACTACAAACCCAGAGGACTACAAACCCAGAGGACTACAAACCCAGAGGACTACAAACCCAGAGGACTACAAACCCAGAGGACTACAAACCCAGAGGACTACAAACCCAGAGGACTACAAACCCAGAGGACTACAAACCCAGAGGACAACCCAGAGGACTACAAACCCAGAGGACTACAAACCCAGAGGACAACCCAGAGGACTACAAACCCAGAGGACTACAGACCTATAGTCAAAATAGATAAACCAAGCGGCAAACAGCTGTGAAGAAACTCATGAATGAATTTTGTGGAGTTTGATTGGGTTTTGGACAGGAGCGTTTTACTTTTGAATACGCTGGAATCGGCAAGTCCTAAAGGTGCTTTCACATCGCCGACGCTGGAACGCCGACGCCTCACGCACCAGACTCACATTCTCTAATTTTTCAGCGGGCAGACTTTGATGCTAGCGGAGTTAAGCTAGTGGCTTTTTGTGAAGTTCTTCTCCAATAATGCAGCTCTGCAGCATCTCTGTGTCCAGAGACCTTCCAGAGACTTTATATAACAGCAGTATGTGTTCACGGAGGTGCCCCATACGTTTATTTTACTACTTATTTACGTACTTCAGCATCGGCGAACGCGCTCAAAGCAGTTGCATAAAGTCACGGGAGCATGAAAATGATATAGTGTAGTGTTCACAAGCACTATGTCCCCCATTGTCAACCCTGGTTTAGTCCTGATGTAGCTCTTGTTTTGGTTGTTTACAGTATGTTCAGTCCGCTCGCTCAGACCACTAATGTCCCCGTGACCACTTTGCGGCTCTCTGGTCGCTGCACGAGCGTCCCGAGGAAACGCTCAGCAATATTCATCTCCTGCGTACATAAAATTTCCGCTCCTGCGCCTCTGCCGCGCCTTTGCCGCGCAGTCCGTGCGTCTCTGCCGCAGTCGTGCGTACACATGCAGTTCGACGCTCGAACGCGCGTCACCATTGACTTTGCATTGAAAGTCGACGCAACGCATGATCCAGTGTGAAAGCACCATAAGAAGGTCTGCAGAAGTCGTTTTGTGGTTTACAATTGCTATTTTTCTTGCTTTTTTCGTGCTGTATATGTTACTGCAGTAAAGTGTTCATGGTTTCACACTGATCCAGGCCAGAGCAGAGAGGATACATGTTTGGAATCAGGCAGATCAAGCATAAATCCACTGCAGGAACGCTAATTTCTTCTTTGAAAAATGTCAATAAAGCATTCTGAGGATAGGAAGTAACTACACCCTGCTGCTGTGACCTAAAGCGCTGTTTTACTTTGCTTCTGCTGATAACTTTCAATACGTTTTTAAAACTGGAGCTCTGAACACAAGAAGACAGGCCGTTTTCAATACTGAACAAAAACTGAACTCAGAGAGAAGGCTATCAAACATTTTCTCAAAGTTGAAATAACCTTTCCAAGTTTGTGACACTTTCACATCTTAATAGTTCAGAATGTTTTGAACGGTTTGAGTATTTTGTCGGAAAATAAGTAGGTCTCTGCACTAGCTTCCTGTGGTTCAGAGAATAGACTTTAAAACAGCTCTGCTTGTGTACAAGTCTCTCCATGGCCTCGCACCAAAATATATTAGTGACATGTTAGACCCATATGAACCAGCCCAAACTCTGAGGAGCACAGGGACTGGACTCCTGCTGGGGCCCAGTGTCAGGACCAAACATGGGGAGGCTGCATTTCAGATTTTTGTAGCTGAAATCTGGAACAGTCTCACAAATGTGAGAGAGGCGTCTACTCTGCACAGGCAAACAGAACAGTCTTTAACAGGGATTTGGACTATCATACAACTAAAGGATTTTATCTCTATTTTTAATGCACTGTGGTTATTCATTTTTATTTATTTTAATTCCTCGTGTAATCTTAAAGTTTTAATGGTTTTAATTTGTTGTGTCATTTTAATGTTTTAATGGTGATCCTGGTGTTTGTTTTATGTGATGATTTGTGCCTTGGGTGATATGGACTGTGAAGTGCTTTGCGTTGCTCTGTGTATGAAAGGCGCTCTACAAATAAAGTTTGATTGTTTGAAAAACGACAACAGTAAAGTAAGAAATTAAAAAGCAACACGATCCAATGAAAATATATCCTGAAATGTTGATTTTATTTTTACTACAGTTTATGTGTACAATTGGAAAGACTAACATGGACCATACAACAACATTATTCTACAGATTGCCTTTTTATAAATAGGTGTAATTTGCACCATACATAATACATAAGAACAAGGGAAAAAAGTAATAAAAATGATATCAAATAATAAAACACACAGAATTGTTTAACTGAAGAAATTACCATCCTTTTTTGGCCCACACGGAACTGGGTTTTTACGGCTCCTACAGGGAACATGTTGCAAACAGACTGCAAATTAACTGAATTATATGAATTTAATGCTTTTAAGTCCAGATTGAGACCACCACACCGACATGTAACCGTTTTTATTACCTGTAATGTTATGTAATTGCAGTCTCTTGTCCAGGGCTCCCTTGAAAAAGAGGCTTTTGGTTCAATGGGACTTTCCTGGTTAAATAAAGGTTTAGTCAACATTGTCTTCCACTTTCCAATTGGTTGCCAGTGACGACACTGCACCAACCCGTCAATCAATCTCACGCTCCATCCTTCCCTCACTGAGAACCTGGGAAACTTAATCTCCTTCACAAAAACCAAGACATTCCCATTCAGAGGCGATACTTTTGTTTAAGACAGAAAACTATTCCGAGAATGTTAATGTGTGCTTTTGACTTTTGGTAAAACTTTAGATTAGCCGTTCCCTAATTGACAGCAAATTAAGTGCTGAATAGTGTAACCCAATCCTAATCCTAACCCTAACCTGGGAAAGTGTCAATTTGTAGTTGGCAAGATGTTGCATACGGTTATGTGGATAAACAACTAACAAGTGCTAAATGAATACTAATTAAGCTTAATAACTATATATTTTACACTGATTAGCACTTTTAATGTGACCTGGCTTTTTACTGTTTAAAATATTACATCTCAGCAAATAGATTTCAATACAAAGATTTTCAGTAAACAAATTAATTATGTAAAAACTGTCCCACACTTTCTGTCCTACGTGTGGGACGGGAAGGCCAAGTCCTGCCAGGAGCAAACAACAACGCCAGGTCTGTCTTTGATCAAGAAAAATGTTGCATGATTTAAAAAGATGATTTTGCAGCACATGTGTCCTTTGATTCCATCAGCTCAGAATCAAGAGAACAGATGGTTGTGGAAAACTGAGAAAAATCTAAATGCATTTCTGAACAATGTGGGTCTTAACCTCAGAGCGGCAGCTGAATATTTTGGATGAGACATGTTTCCTCCAGCCTTCAATAATACAAATGTTGGTATTCCATTATCGTCCGTGGCTACAATCGCAGTAGAGCGTCTTGTTAAAGTGGTAAAACCAATTTCACTTTGATAGTAGGAACGTAAAATTGAAAATATGTCAATTTCTAGTTGGGGTGTTCTCAAGTCCAAAAATTGTTCCTATTTTTTTTTTTGTTCCAAATGTTCTGTCTCTGAGCTGATCGGAATTTTAAGTGTTTGCTTCATACAACCCCTTTAAAGTTTGAGCTTTTGCACTGGCTGTTCTCTCCTAAATATGTTTGCATTTATTTTTTATTTTGCACCACGTGGATTAGAAACTTTGCCGTGGTTCATTATAACGCGATTCTGTCTGGTGCTGGTGTGTTGTGACTTTAGACGACTTATTTTGTCAGAAGTCAGAAGTTTATTTAGACCCATTGATTTCGACATGTTCCTTTCCTTCCAGTGGTGAAAAGCAGACACGGGTCAAAATAATACGCCAACCTTTCCTGCTGTTGTCCCGCGTCGACACAGCGTTTCAACACGGCTCACACAACGGTTCTAAAAAATTAAAAACGCCTTTAGTTTTTTGTAAAGGTCAGTGTCTTTCATACACACGCGCTCAGTCTCTGTTCGGCCAGAATAAAGGGAGGGAATGTGGATCTTCTGATGTTCAAAGGACTTATTACTGGTTTCACAAACTAAACTAAACTAAACTAAACTAACATGACATGACTGCTACTGAATTGGAATCCATGGCGTTTTGAAGGACAAATTACTTCCATTTCAAACTGTATGTGTATGTTCGAATATACAAACAACCCAGACACACACACAAACATGTTCTCCCCGTGTAAGTTTCCTCCAGGTGCTCCGGTTTCCACTACCACTAAAAACCTCGCTCCCATTTCTGTGTGGAGTGAGACACAAATGCCCACAAAAAAAATCTGTAAAGCGCTTTGTGAGAAAGACGCAATATAAATAAATTACTTACTTACTCTCACACACACACACACACACACACAAATACAATTATGCAAACAACCCACACACACACACACAATACAAATATGCAAACAACCCACACACACACACACACACGCACACACACACACACGCAGACACACAATGAATATACAAACCACACACACACACACACAATACAAATATGCAAACAACCCACACACACACGTACACAACGAATATACAAAAACAACACACACACACACAATACAAATATGCAAACAACCCACACACACACACACACACACACACCAGATGGACATGCATATAAACGGGCACACAAATAAGCACGCACACAAACACACACACACACACACACACACACGTTCAATGCCTTTTGACGGTTGAAAACGCACTTTGCAAACGTGCACTAGCAGCAATACTCACAACGCTTTAGATTAGCCCTTGCAATGTTGGATACAGATATCTAGCAGAATATTCTCTCATTCTGCTTGATCCCGATTCCCATTTCTAACCCTGGACGGGAGCGCTGTGCTTTCTCATCATCTCTTGTAGCGTTTTCTCCTTCTAAAGCATTCCATTGAAGTAAATATTGCACAGGGCCAAATAAATCAAACTCAGCCACAGTAATGCATTAAAAGAGGAAGTATGGGGTGTGCCGTGGACCATGCAGAGATTGATAAGACAGCTTCATACAGAGGGAGAAGGGGAAGTGCGCAGAGCTCCTCAACCAGAAGGAACTAGACCTGCCCTGTCTCCACTTACACCAGTGACTAACAGCACCACATGCAAATATTTACTCTTACAGAACCGTCACGCCTGCAAGGATCTTCAGAATATTTACTCTTCCTTTGAGAATGTGAAAACACTGAAGGAGAAATAAATGATTAAAATATGGGAACCAAACTTTTTTGTAATCATAAATAATATACAGTTTTTTTAGGATTAAGATTAAGAGATCCTTTATTTGTCCCACAGTGGGGAAATTTCAGTGTTGCATCGCAAGCTATAGAACAGTAGGAAAGAGGAGCACACAGCATAAGATGAGTGAACAATAGCTATACTAATTAAAATAAAACAAAATCTCTAACTCTATTATCAATAAAAGTATAAAACCTCTCTTGAAAATGATTAAAAAAAAATAAGTATACAAGTTTTACATTTGGCAAACTAAGAGGCAAGTATAAAGTACTGTGTAATCTAGTGAAAGCAATGTGTAGTTATAAGTTAGCATCTGTACATTAGCAGCAGTATGTTTACATCTGTACATTAGCAGCAGTATGTTTACATCTGTACATTAGCAGCATGAGGTTTTTCCCCACAGAAAGAGACAAGTGTGTTTTCTTCTGCCCAGATCTTGGTGTTTTGGGCTGAGAGCTGATGGGCCGAGGGAGGGGAGATCTCCACACTTCTTTTCTGTCTGGAACCGTGTATGAGACGGGGAAAGCAGACTTAGAGCTAGGAACTACACTCTAAAAACAGATGTTTCTAACCAATTAAAAATCTGATTGCATTTAACCAAGTTGGTAGTTATGTCGAGGAACTAATGATATTTATAATGCTTTTCATGACACCAAAAGACACTTCACATGGCATTTATTCGCCTTACAGAGAATTTACACAGTAGGCGTTAACAGCGCGTACGCGTTGACTGCACGCATGTGCGCGTAACATTATCTGGCTGTATGTCCACAGGCCGTGCGCGCAGGTCTGAAGCTTCTGATGCTCTCCCTGTGTAGTCTATGGAGAAGTGTAGAGGACAGTACGGGCCAGAGGACTGATGTAGAGCAAATCTGGCGTCTGGACTGAGCCTGGACTGAGCCTGGACTGAGCCTGGACTGAGCCTGGACTGAGCCTGGACTGAGCCTGGACTGAGCCTGGACTGAGCCTGGACTGAGCCTGGACTGAGCCTGGACTGAGCCTGGACTGAGCCTGGATTGAACGAACTGTGCTCTTGTTGTTTTTGAACTGGATGACGTCACAAACTGAGAAGTTCCATTTAAGAAACAGCTTTTGTTTTATATGTGTTGAAACATGTCTTTAACCTTCAAGTTATAAAACTACATACAGTAAAAGGTTCTGTCTCACCAAGAAAAGTAAAACCAGTCAAACCACCTCTCCGTCTTATTGTTCCACATAACTCACTTATTGTATTAGTCTGAATATAATCAAGTAATAAATATAATTAAATATTTATAATTATAGTAATAAAACAGCTCCCTCATTGGAATGTTTCAAGCCACATTTATACTCTCTGGCTTTTAACACTGCATGAGTTGTTTGCACTTTTTATTTGTTTCACTGTTTATAGTTCAACTTTTTTCATACATTTGATAACAGGCATTTATGTTTTTAAACAAAACATAACCATACAAATATGTGCTATACAAATAAAATACATATTTAAATGTGTCTTTATCTTCTGTTATATAAAATGTGCAAAATAAATAAAGTGAATTGGATAAACCGCAAAACACAGTTTGAACACACACACACACACACGTATACACACACACAATGACCTTACACCTCTTCGCATCACTTTCGTCTACAGATGTAAGGTTATGGTATACTTTATTGTATCTCTGAGGTAGGGGCCCGGAGGAAACCCACCCAGACGCGGGGATAACATGTAAATTTCACGCAGAAAGCCACATGCCACCCCCTCATGTACCGCCAGGCACAGATCTGTGTTTTCTTGCCGTCTATGCCGCACAAATGCATCTGAATCTGAATGTTGAGTCATCAGGACAGATTTCGTCCAAACTATTCCCACAGTAAATGACAATTAGTGAATTTAGCTTTCAATAATATAAAAATGCATCTGAAGTCTTTCACATTTCTGTTAGTTCCAAAATACTATCTCCACCAACTGGACAAAAACAAAACACATTTAGATTGATCCCCATACACACAGTTTTTGACCTGCTCACCAGGGGCCGCAGCTGTCTCTCTTCCAAAATGTCAGTCTCCTTTGTTTGACGGAAAAAAAAATTCTAGGCACCAATTTAAATTTAGCATCACTACCAACCTCCAATAATTTGAAACCAAAACTACAAATAAATAAAAGATGAATATATATACATACAGTACATGCCAATTAGTAGATTATATCTGTGTTTTTGTCCTTGTCGGCTCCATCTACCACAGCGGGTCATTGTTGCAGATTTGCAACATCCCAGAATGCACTGCCTGTGAAGGTCCCCCTCTCAAAAAAAAGTTACGATTGCATATCACTACCCCATATGATAATTTACCCTAAATATCAGATTTTTCCTGTCATGAAAATTTAATTTGAGGGTTAAATCATTTTCAAAGTTGATTCTGCACAATATGTGGCCACTTTGGGACATATTACACAAAAATGTCTTTCACAATCTGTTTCAACATAGTTCCTCATTTCATAAAAACACCAGGAACCAGAGGAGTGTTAAAATAGTACAAGGTAAGATTCATAAAACCCTCCGCAGTAGAACGGTCAAGATATTCTATATTTAGATATGCATCAAAATCATCTAAAACTACTCAATACTAAAAAAAAATATTCAACAGTTAAAATGTAAATTCAAAGGGCTGTGGAAGTAAAGGAGAGCGGCACTTCGCGCTCAGTTCACAGATGATGAACACACAAAGCACTTTACAATTCTTCTTGTACTTTCTATTCTCTCCACACACGATGAAAACAGAACACTATTGCATCAAAACCTCTGACCATCACCATCCATTCACTCTCTCGTTACACTCAATCCTATTGTACGTGTTTTAGTGGCAGGGGAAACCGGAGCACCCCGAGGAAACCTACGCAGACGCAGGGAAAACTTGCAAACTCTGGAGGTGAAATCAACCTGTAAAATTACGCAAGGGTCCTGTGTAATTTAAATGATCTAACTTTAGCGTCCGTAAGCATCGGCCCCTTATGGACTCTATACTAAAACTAAAAGAGATTTTATTCTTTAATGTTTTAGTATAGTGCAATAAAGAATCAAG
Organism: Knipowitschia caucasica; assembly: GCA_964034765.1. Taxonomy (NCBI): domain Eukaryota; kingdom Metazoa; phylum Chordata; class Actinopteri; order Gobiiformes; family Gobiidae; genus Knipowitschia; species Knipowitschia caucasica. The sequence continues at coordinate 17,809,415 of OZ035838.1, forward strand.
TCTGAAATCTCCAACTTTTGCTTAATTAGTAGTGAGTACAATAAAGTATATATGAAAGGTCCAACCTGCTACACTCTGTGAGAAAACTTGCCTTTATCCCAAACCTCTACCTCAATATCCCTTCAATAACAAAGGATTTTTATTTTAAGTTCCTCAAACCTTTTTCTCTTTGTTTTCCATCTCTGTGTGGAGTGAGCGACAAATGCCCACACGCTTTGTGACTCTGGTCTGTGTAAGGCGCTATATTCTTGAAGATGACTTAATTACTTACAAATATATCAAAATATTCAGTTTTTTTTTTTTTAAGGGAATATTCAAACCATATGTATTTAAGTCCAGCCCTAAATCACAACAGCATTTATCTCTGAGGACTTTACAAAGCTGTCGATTCACCAACACAGATCAGAGAATCATACGGCTCAAACCCAGAAAATGCAGTGATAAAAAACACAGAGCCATTGGTCAAAGAGGGGCAGATGGCAACTGTCCAGAAATATTCACCGTATAGGAGCATATTGAGATTTGTGCGAAACATGTGATAATGAGATAGTTTGATAGACACACGGTGGAGAGACATGGAGGAGCTCAGAGGCAGAGAGCGCACAGAGGCGAGCAGAGGAAAGTGAACTCTGCCTTTATGAGTCACAGTTTAACACATTCCTTTCATTTAAGCAGAGGGACGGATAAAGATTGACTAAAGTAGAGGATATTTATGATCATGGTCTGCAGAGTGCGGAGGAGAAGGCGCCGTTAGCTCACATACCGCTGTGTGAAGTTGAGCCATAAAAATGTGTGTGTGCGTGTGTGTGCATGTGTGTGCATGTGTGTGCATGTACCTGTGCCTATACGTGTCAGTGAGTCACTAATTGCTGCTCACACAAACACTGAGGTTTGCTCTGAGGCACAGGACTACTGTTGTATGTGAAATGTACTGAATGTGTTAACGCATTTGGCGGCACGGTGGCTGAGTGGGTAGCACTCTCGCCTCTCAGCAAGAAGGTCCTGGGTTCGAATCCCGGTCGGACCAGGGCCTTTCTGAGTGGAGTTTGCATGTTCTCCCCGTGTCTGCGTAGGTTTCCCCTACCACTAAAAATATGTCCAATAGTTCTGGCATGCGCCTCCTGTACTGGCGACCCCGCTCCCATCTCTGTGTGGAGTGAGAGACAAATGCCCAAAATTAACAATTGTAAACCGCTTTGAGACTCAGATCTGCAGTGAAAAGGCGGTATATAAATAAAAACTTACTAAAAAACTTACTTACGCATCATCTGAATGTATGGCGGTGACATGAGACTGAGTAGATGTATTGTGCATGTGTGATGCTGTGAGTGAGGTGTGGTTGTAACAAACAGATATAAGGCTAAATGTGTGTGTGTGTGTGTGTGTGAATCAGAGAGTGTGTTGTATTGCGATGTTATTTCTATTGGATTGTACATTACTGTATCCATGCATTTTATCTATGTAACCAGGGACTGCAGATGGAAACTAGCAGTTTAGCTAAAATCTGGTGCAGAACATATCTGTCTTTGAGCTTAATGTCTCTGTAAACTGTCCCTTAAAATAGAGACTAAGATAAGATAAACCTTTGTTAGTCTCACAGTGGAGAAATGTCAGTGTCATCGTTGCGCACATTACAGCAGAGAGAGGAAATAATATCTTATCTTAAACAAAAACAAAAGAAAAATTGACTCTTTGGACTGAGAGTAGGGGTGTGACGATACTTTCTCCCGCGATTCGATTATCGATAAGCATTTGCCATGTATCGATATCGATTTTTTATAAAACAACAATTTGGTTTTGTTTTACTTTTTTTTTGTATTGGTATCAATACTTAATATATGGCTACATTACGCATCTCCATTCCAGTTATGAAATAAAGTGTAGTTTTTCTTTTATTTATGCCATAAATTGGCATATTGTATATTTCTGACCAACATATTGATAAACGTCATACAGTGATAAAATCGTTATCGTGATTATATCGTTATCGTGAGCTTTGTATCGTGTATCGTATTGTGAGGTACCCTTAGGTTCCCACCCCTAACTGAGAGCTGATTGGCTGAGTGAGGGTGGTCCTCTCTTTTTCACTTTTCTGTCCGAAAAAAGCTCATCTAAAGATGTGACAGAAGCCAAAGAAACATTTATGAGCAACTTAGTGCTAGAATACAACTGAATTTAGTTTTTTCTAAAGGTCCCCCAGCTTTTATATCCTCATATCTCACAGCAAAAAGCAATTCAAGTCCTCCAATGCACTTTTAAACTGAACAAAGCCCTTTATCTGCGTGTATCTCGTAACATCAGGTTTATTATCCTGCATTCATCTCCATTAGAAGTTCCTGCCCTTCGCCTGTCTCCTTATTACTCTCGCACATCTAATTGTGCGCTACACGTTTTTTTAGTGCACCAAAGCCGGTGGGAGCAAAGCAGATCAATAAAAGCTCCGCTGCCTCACCAGCTCCAACTAATGAAACTGGGATTCGGCCGCAGTAAAACCCGCCCGGCAACAGCGCGAACAAGAACTCAGGGGGACGTGAATGAGCAGCGCGCCGTGAGCTAATTGCACAGAGAGGAAAAAACAAACTGTTAGCAAGAAAAATGTGTGTCTGCCCTGTGTTGTTCTCACATAACACACAGTAGGATTTGCTCTAAAACAATTAGAGTCGGAAAACTCGAAAAGCTTGTTTTGAGATTTGGACTATGTTGTGATATCGTTTCCTCGTCAAACAACAAACCTGGAGTTGTTTGTGTGAATGTAGGAATCAATAGCAGATTCTATTTTAAAGATCGGGAAAGTCTGAATCCAGTTGGACAACGAACAATGAGGACTGACCAACACTGCCGACCGGACCTCACATGTCGCATCTGTGCAATCATTCGAAATAATGTCAGAATGTGCAATATGGAACCACTTTGTGTCCTTTGATCTCAGTGCAATAATCATCTGAACAACAGTGGCACAAATGGGGCATATTCACAATTTCCATGTCTTGCAGAGAGGCGCCGAAGGACAAGGGGAAGCCAAAATGCTAGGTGGAAATGAATAATGAATCAAAGCAGGCTAGTCGGTGTGCTCAGTTTGCAAACCCCCCAGAAAGTGGATAGTTGCACCCCTGCAGAATAATGTCAGAATGTGCAATATAGAACCACGTGTGTCCGCTGTTACCATACTTATACTAGAGCACACACTTGCCCTTCTTTATTTATTTAATTTCAATATAACGTTATTGTTCACTTGTCTTGTGCTGTGTGCCCCTCAATCCTACTCTTCTCTAACTGGTGATGCAACACTGGAATTTCTCCACTGTTGGAACAAATAAAGAATCTCTTAATCTTAATATTAATCTTAAAACAGTTTTACAAGCCATGTTGCCGGGCCCTGGACAAGTCACGGTTTGTAACTCACAAAAATACACAAAAACAAGCACTCGCAGAAAGAATATTGTCTTTTTCTATGTTGCAGTTTTATTCTAAAAGACGAAATCATATTCTGTAGTTTACTTTCTCTCTCTTTAATTGTTTAGGATTACGTGCATTACAAAACAGCCTCTCTCCTCATATCGCACACGTACTCTGACACTAACCTGCTGCTGTGATAGGTCTGATATCAGGGGAGAGGAGCATGACATCATCCCAAAGACAGAAAGGAACAAATAGAATCCAAAAAATAATAATACATCAACCTGCACAAACAAACAGACCCTATCACTAAAATGTTTGGACACCCCCGTCTTAGATACTGTTCAAACAGCAGATGAAGAATGCACATTGATGCACTTTAAGATGTTCACAAGTCCAATGTAACAAAACAAAACAAGTGATGGGGGAGAGTTGTAGGGTCAGAGAGGGTTTGGACCTTGTGTCTTGTATGTGTCTGCTTTGTGTTGTAACAGAGAGAAAGGGGGCAGGGCCTGGATAATGCTAAATATATTAAAGTTTTATTTCAGTGGTGAGATTGGACTGGGACGGGCATTGTGCTGCTGGGAGGGCAGGGTGGGACTCACTGTGACTGGACAGCAGCGCGGTCAAGGACTCTGCCCAGCGCTCCAACTCCTCTCGGCTGATCTTCCTCTTCCGGCTGGGGCCCACCTGGCTCCACTGCCTCATGAAGAGAAGCCTGGATCGCCGCTCCGAGACACTGCAGTACACAGGACAGGGGCACATGTGAGGAGGGGGGGCAACAGAAGCACACAGGACAGGGGCACATGTGAGGAGGGGGGGCAACAGAAGCACACAGGACAGGGGCGCATGTGAGGGGGGCCGACAAAAGAACACGGGCTCCAGGCAAAGTGTCTTGCACAAGGACACAACGACAGCAGATATTAGAGGGAGTTGAGAAGTAAATCTTGTGATGGGCTCAAATTCACGGCCTTCAGGCCCAAAGACCAATGCTCTACCAACTGAGCCACTGTCGCTCATGTGAATCAGAATCAGAATCAGAATCATTTTTATTGCCAACGTAAGTAACGGGAGGTCACAGACTTGGAAATTGCTTTGGCTCAGTGCAACAGTCAAAAAGAGATAATAAAAATAAGAATAAAAAACACTTCTAAAGAATAAATTTAAATTTAAAATAGAGTTACAGTTACTATTTACAATATACAAGTGCGCATGGTGATAGATATTCATTAAAAGTAATTATGAGCAATGAAGTGGAGCTTTAATGGAAACCGTTTGCTAAGTTCATAAAGAGATTATGATGAGATCTAAGAAAGTGTTGCTGTTGGCAGAGGCAGGAGATAAACACCACTGACCTTTCCTTGTGATCAGAGCTGAAGAGGTTCGAGTGAGACGAGTGAGGGCTCTGCAAGAGAAACAGCATTTAGATACGCTCTCACACACACAAACACACACAAAACCAATGATTAGCAATGATATAAGGATTACAAAAACAAGACTTTTTAAAAGGGATGCACCAACGCATCGACGGATGAGAAGAGATCCCGGTAGAGGGATATATTTAAAGTATCAGAAAGATATCAGCGTTGCGCAGTTTGCAATTTGTGTTCCAGTGACATGTGTGACTGCGGGGAACTTGCTGTTGTTTGCTGAACGTCCTCGAACAGGATTCCACATCCTCCTGCAGCGTTCTGACCACAGAGCACCTGCGACCGCTTTGAAAATGCTCTGCAAACGCCGTAAGATGGGCATAATCTGACCATAAACTTGCAAACAGGCTGTTCCATGCGAGTCTTTGCATAAACTGTGCCGCGTCAAGAAACAAAGCTGGATTTTAAAGCCATGTCTCCCCTGTGTCTCCTCCCAAAGTGCAACAAAACTTCCATCCATCCATTTTCTTCCCCTCAATCCATTTCTGGGTCGGGGGGATGCAGTCAGAGCTGCACCCAGAACACAGATCATCAGCCCCTCACTGATCCTCCTGCAGGTGGTGAGTCCACATGAGCCTTGATTATTCAGCGGGGATTTCAGGAAAAGTGGGGTTAAGTGTCTTGCCCAAGGACAAAACGACAGCAGTCATCAGTGGGATTCGTGAAGTAGGTCTTACGGAGGGCTCGAACCCATGACCTTCAGGCTCTAAGGCCAATGCTCTACCAACTGAGCCACTGTCGCCCGTGCAACAGTGCAACTAAACTTTTTAAAAATGGCTAAATTAAAGCTGGGGTACCAATATTTTTCCTAGCATTGACAATGCATGTTGGTTGGAAAGGTAAATGTTGAGAACAAAACAAACAGAACAAACCACAATAGTTGTTTTTTATTTTGCATACTTAATTTGTTTACATTATTTTCCAAACAGTCAGCTTTGTTAACTTATTGTATTGAAAATTATTTGTTATTCTGTTAACAAATAATATAAAATAACTTTTCACCAAAAGTTATTTTGGTGAAATATATACACATGTAATTATATATATGAAGTATTAAAACAGACCACGTTTTCTTTTCACTCTTTGACTTGAGATCTGATTGGCCGAGTGAGGGTGCGCCTTTTCTGTCTGAAAAACTGATCTAAAGAAGTGACTGAGGCCAACAAAGTCATATTAAAACTATTGATAAAACCAAACTGCTGAGAGCGAGGAGCTAGTGGCGTGGGTGATATTATGTAGTTCATTTTTAGAGGTTATAAAGTTATAGATACTCCAGCTTTTCATTTAATGAGATTATGTTAATTTAGCAAGTTCTAACACACACACAAGCACATACTCTTGCACCCACACACACTTATGCGCAAACACACACACACACACACACACACACACACACACACACATGAGCAGAGACTTGGCTCCATGTTTCTCCATCAGAAATGCAGTTCCCACAAGACTAACAGCACTGTCCATGGCAAAACTGTATTGTGAAGAATCCTCATGTTTGAAACCAGAGCCTTTAGACAGAAGGGGTGGGGGGACGAGTGTATAACACATGAATGGAGTAACCCACAACACTCCAGCTCTGTTTTGGATGAGGAACAATATCATAATATGGTAAAAAAAAATAAACCATAATGCATGCCCTTTAACAAGACTGGCATTTTTACCTCATTCTATTATAGACAAAATAATGACAGCCTTTGCTTTTACGATAATCAGGGCCATTCAGAACAGCCGCCAACACTGCCATTAACCGTCTATTCACTCGTGGAATATGTGTTTCCTTTCCAGGGCAGATGCACAGATAATCCATGTACGTTATGGTGGTCCAGGAGGCACATGTCCTTGCTTTCTAATGAGTGTGATCTCTGAGGGAGACTGGTCACAACGGAGCGCGGATGATGAGATTAGTGCAGGATCGAGTGGAGGCGATTAATCCCAGTGCAGAGACACATAGAATCTCACTCACAGCGGAGCACAATGAAATTGGTCGTCTTGATGTAGGCAAAGCAAGGCTATTTGTATGGCACAGTTCATACTCAAGGCAACCCCAAAGTGCTGAACAAAACACGATAGAAATAAAAACACAAGCCATTAAAATAGTTTGTCATGGTACATTAAAGAGTGATAGATATATACCCTCAGAACTGTTTTCAACCTGGACTTGAAGATTTTCAGAAGAGCCATGTTTGCTCTTTGTTTGTTTCTATGCCAGATTTTTTTATTGAATATGAAACGCTACCTCCACATGTTTACTCCTGACTCTGGGCACCAGCAGGAGGCCGGTCCCTGTGCTTCCTCAGTCCCAGCAGGAGGCCGGTCCCTGTGCTTCCTCAGTCCCAGCAGGAGGCCGGTCCCTGTGCTTCCTCAGTCCCAGCAGGAGGCCGGTCCCTGTGCTTCCTCAGTCCCAGCAGGAGGCCGGTCCCTGTGCTTCCTCAGTCCCAGCAGGAGGCCAGTCCCTGTGCTTCCTCAGTCCCAGCAGGAGGCCAGTCGCTGTGCTTCCTCAGTCCCAGCAGGAGGCCAGTCCCTGTGCTTCCTCAGTCCCAGCAGGAGGCCGGTCCCTGTGCTTCCTCAGTCCCAGCAGGAGGCCGGTCCCTGTGCTTCCTCAGTCCCAGCAGGAGGCCAGTCCCTGTGCTTCCTCAGTCCCAGCAGGAGGCCGGTCCCTGTGCTTCCTCAGTCCCAGCAGGAGGCCGGTCCCTGTGCTTTCTCAGTCCGAGTTGGTTCATATTGCACTAACATGTCACTAATGTACTTTGTTACAAGTCTCTCCATGGCCTTGCACCAAACAGAGGTGTTTTAAAGTCTAAGTGGTTGGTGTTCGGCGATGAGAATGTTATGTCAAGCAGAGCTGGTACTAAAACATGAAGTTCAGTCTGAGTTAAGACAATGTTTGCAGTTTTTACAGAGAAACCCTTGCACCTTCGACCAATTGTATTGACAAATGATCCAAGACTGACTGCCCTCGTTCACTACCCACTTGTTGTCATGGAGATGTTATTTCGTAGCTTGGAATGTGCCTCCGAACGATATTAAACTTGTGCATTTTTCAGACACAGATGTTTCCACAGAAGAGACTGAAAAGGTTTTAATTGGAGAAAACAGAGAGTGAAGAAAACTGAACACTTCTAACACAGGAACTTGTTTATCATTCGCATCAGCTCGCACATGTCTCATATTATGTTATATGGGCATCCAGGGCAGGGCTTGGTTAGTCTGTGATGGGAGACCTTTGGGAACACTAGGAGCCACAGTGGGGCGGTCATGGCTGTATAACGCCAAACTGTTGTTGTGTCTAAAGGCAAGACACTTCACCCACATGTATGAGTTTGGTGAGTCAATAAATGATGCTGGTGGTCAGAGAGTTGCACACACTGGCTTCCTCACTTCTGTTACAGTGCCCCAGGGCAGCTGTGGCTACAGTTTTATCTTATCACTACCATGTATGGAGTGAATGAATAAAGCCATGTACACTATATACAACTGAAGAATTGTTGTCTCTTGTGCACACTGGGAACTTTTGCACACTCAAAGCTCGCCTCTCCACAGATATGACCTGTAACTTGTGCTGGTGAAGTTCAAGTCAGAGCAGTCACTCCCCCAACCTGCTCTGTTTGCAGCATTTTATATTTTATTATTTTGTAATCCGTACACTGTCGGTTGTGCCAAAATATGGATATTGCAATGTGTCATAATATTCTGTCTCAAAGTCAATGAATGATATGCTAATTCCAATGATCAAAAAGTCTCTAGCTTCTTAGCAACCACCAGTTCAGCCGACGGGTGCAATTAAAATGAACGGGAATCAATGGGAGTAATACTTTCACTATTTCACTCCAAAAGCCTAAAGACAACTGTAAATAATTTAAATCTGTAATCTAGTCTATTTAGTCTATAAATAGTATATAGAATACTCGCACACAAAAATACAAATACCCTTGTTCATTTAAAAAAAAATATTTGTAACAAAAAAGTAATCAAATTCATAATGTAAAAAGTATATATAAATAACCACAGGTGTCACATTTGTATCATAGCGTGAGGGACCCAGAGATTCTCTAAACTGACCAATGTTTACATTTTCTCTAATCTTCCCCAAATCCACAATAGTAATCCTCACACCTCCCTGTATCTGCTCAGAATCATCTCCAAGACAAAGAGGAGCGTGAAAATTGTTCATATGAAAACATTGATTGTATAAATGCAGCGCGATGAATATTTTCAAAGAACATGAAAAAGAGGAAGGACGAGGGCTGCAGGATCCGTCTCATTCAGTGAGAACAGTGAAACTTTTGCACAAAGTCCGAAAAGATTGTAAAGAAATATCTGAATGTTTCCTACTCATGTTTCCGACTTATTCTAGGTTCTGCTTGAAAAGACTTGAGAAGAACAGAAGAAATCAATGCATTTTATCCATACAATATTGTCAAAACAGTCTCTACATAATATTTATATTTTTTCGTATTTAATTTGATCTCTGGGGGCTTATCCTCCCAAAGAATTAAAAAACAAATAGTAAATAAATAAATGGTATAATATAGGTGTAATTTTGCTGTAGTTTAAGAGCTCACATATTTTATAAAACATTGCAGGAGATTTTGGTCACATTGAACCAAAGTACTTTTGAAGCATAAATAGCAAAATGACAAAATTGCCACATTTGCCAAAACAATCAAGTTTATTTTTTCATTGACATGAAGGTTCAGCACATGTCAATGAACGTGACATATATACAGTTATTTAAGCAGAACCATTTATTTTCAGGAGAGCTAATGAACATGTGTTTAGTGGTAAAGGAAACCGACGCAGACACGTCTGTATACAGACGGACAATGATAACCCACAAGCGCAATGACGCTCAATGGGGAAGTGCTCATGGGCAAAGTTTTGCTCCAACTCACTCTGGCTCCAATTGACTTACATTTCAAAGGTGACTCCTTTAACTCGGTAACCATTTTGGTCGCACTCACCATTTTGGTTTAGTGCTCTCTGTGACCCTGGTGTTTATACTTTGACATAGTCAATGTAAATCCAAATATGTCATTAAAGGATTGACCAATCAGGTGCCTTTTTTTCACAGGGGGAAACTCCAGCTTGCCCTAGCATCAATCTTAGCAACACGCCTGCCCCTGTTACGACGAAAAGCTAACCAAAGCAGCTTCTTCTAGCCTGACTCTCGTCAGACCCCTGTAGTTCCGCCATGCTCCACCAGAGGTGTTTCGCTTCACACACAAGGGTCTGGGATCAAGCGCAAGTCCATGAATTTTTGAAAAAAGTTTAAATATAAACAAATTAACGGCGGATGTCACTTAATGCAATATGAGACGAGATGTTGATGGTTCCATGTTGTTATGTGTGTTTTAAAAGTCAAATGTTTGTGTGAAATTTGGTTTAAGCACTGGTTTAAGTGTTCCTGTTTATAACACTACTCAGCAGGGTTGCCAGGTTGGGTGGTTTCCCGCATACTTTTTTCCAAGAGACTTGTAGGTAATAAATAAACAAAAGACAATAAACCGAATCATGATCTTGAGCCCAAGTTGATTACATTACGTTTTTAGCCCGCAAAATATTCTGGGTGTTTTTTTGGGCATTCTCGCGGGTTTTGGGCTGGAAAATCTTGCCGGCATTTGGAAACCCATGGGAATCATGTACTTCGATGTGAGTGGTTGAAGGAAGACGTCATTCAAGATAACGGACAAGTGGTTTATTTAGTCCCCGCCTCCTGAAATCCAATCGCTATGGGTCAGACCCAGACACATGTGAAAAGTGCAGTGGTCTACAAGGGTCTGGCGAGAGTCAGGCGAGCATCTTCCACGTTGGGCGAATACTACAGTGACGTCACTCCTAGAATACGAGGAGAACATGCAAACTTGCAAGGTCCAGGGTTTTAACCAAGGACCTTCTTGTTGATAAGTCGAAACCAAATTGTGCAGCCAGGGAAGAAAAACAAAGTGAATTCATGATAACACTTTGTTCCGGAGCTGACCAAATAATGTAACGTAAGCTCGCATTGTGGGCATTGGGGGTGACTGGAACCGTCAACAACGCCACATCTGATTGAGTCGTGCTGACAGCTTCTCTGCCCCGCCCTGCTTACTCCAGGAATGTACCATTTCTAAGTTAACCCTCTAGGCACCAAAGTAGCAGAATTGCTCCTGAGATTTCCCCACTGTGGGACGAATAATCTTAATCCAGAACACTTTCATGGCCATTGGTCTCTCCCAATGGACCAATACATATGTGTACATTTTGTGTCTCAACTGTTGATCCTCTGATCTGTGTTGGTGATTTCAATGGTCTTGTTAAATCCTCTGAGATTACTTCTGTCGTGATTTAGGGCTATACAAGAATAAGTTGTTGTTGTTGTTTCTATACAGCTATTTGGCTTCCCACAAACGTGTTCCCACATTTTCCTTACATAATTATCTCCTATGTATTTCCTATATGGATTGAAGTAGTCCACTATCTCTAACTCTTTCTTGTGTGTGCTTTTCTCATCTATTGTCTATTTCACAATACATTTATCCAGTGAATAATGTGCCACGGCTCAAAGCGGTTGGACAGCACTGAAATAAACACTCAACTCGACACAAGCCAAAATACAAAACACTTGTTACCTGTCCACCAAACAGACTCTTGATGTGCAGTTTTGCGGCGTGCAGCTTGGCTCTCCTCTGGGACTTGAGGGGGTTAGGCGTGACGTCGCAGGGGGGCGGAGCATCCTCGTCCATGCTCTCCATGCTGCCATTAGCTGCAGGTGCTAACTGCCCGTCGCTGTACGCCCGGAACCCCTCGTTGATGGCGCACACGCTCAGCCGGTTCATGTCCCTGTGCTCCTTCTTCCCCACGTGGTCCAGGTTCTCTGAGCTGATGCTGCGCTCCTTGGTTAGGCCCCTCTTCCCGGTGGGCTCGCGGATGACGATGGGGGCAAAGCATCCGGGCGTGGGGCTGTCCGCTTCGTGTTGAGCGTGTTCGTGCAGGGTGTAGGTTGCGGAGTGGCGAGCTGTGGGCTGATCTGTGCTCTTCAAGGTCACCTTCTTCCACGGGAGGAAGTCCAGGTCCAGGAGCGAGCCCTCGGAGCTGAAGCGTCTCATGCTGAGCGGGGGGCAAGCCTGACAAAAGAGATGCACAATTAATCGGGTACATACATTTGTTGTCCCATAAATAATACAGTACATTTTGTTTAGTGCCACAGAAGAGACAGAAAAAGTGCCTAAGGACAACAATACGGTCGTAAGAAATTGTATTACAGTTTATTTGTGGCTTCCAGAGTTCCATCTGAAAAAGGGTTAGGTTAGGGCTCTTTAACTGTAGAGAGGTCATATGTCAAATGAATAGGTAACCCAGATTTAAGAAAGTCTGTGAAATTTAGTCCTGTTCATGTTATTGTATTTAGTGTTGCTACTTGCTCCAATTAGTTTCCCATTTGTGGATCAATGTCGAATTTTTGAGAACCCTAATTAGGGCTGCAACAATATGTCAATGTAATAAAATGTTTTTAAAACAAAACATGTTTACACAAATATGTCAATTGAACAAAATTTGTCCATCTGTGTGCCTTCAGATGCATAACATTGTTCTAAAGAGTTTGTTTCCAAAATCACCAGCCTACCTTTTTGGATAAAACAGAGAATTTGGATGACTTCACGTGGCATATAATCTTCAACACAGCTTTTAAAATGTACTTGACTGTAACCACAACACTTGCATGAAACATATTGACACTCTAACTATAGTTATTGGATGTGCAAATAACAGTTATGTCCTGAATTAAACTCACACAAGAACACTTTTGTTTTGAGTAATTTGAGAAACAATAGTCCACACACGTGGCAGAATTATACAGGGTTTATTCAAAAGAAATATGAATATTTTCCATCAGCTTTGAGCTTTGATTATAATTTGTTTGTCTGAATATTGTGTGAGTTTGAAGGGACTGAAAAGAGGTCTGCCACACGCTCAGAGATGGCTGATTAGAACGCCAAGGACATCTTATATTTGAAAACAACAAATGCAAAGAACATGATGGTGAATCTTATTCCAATATAAGACTGCAGTTTGTGACTGTTGCACAGCCTCAGTCCTTGTTCTACAGCCTAAGTCCTGGATATAAGTCCATCAGAGCGGAGGCCCCTCTCAATATGGGCAGAGGAAACTCACTTTTTCCCCACTGGGCTTTTTGAATTGCTGATGCAGGAGGAGAACAGTGAAGATCCGAGACATTTATGCACATTTACTAACATTTGAGTGTGACGGTGTGAGATTTCATAACACTTTTAAGCAACTTTTGTTAAAGTTAAACTCCTCATTCTATCAATGTGCAGAAGCCAGTACTTTTCCCTTGTTTTGACTTCTGAAGGCCAAGCTACATGGCACTGTGGAAGCTGCTGAATGGAGGTCTCCATGCCTCCGCTCTGTATAATACACTTGCATTCTGTTGTTCGTGTTGTGCTGTCTCTACCATCGACAATAAAACATGTCTTCTGTCAGAATGAAAGACGCAATCCCAGACTTTGTCATCTTCTTCAGGTGGTGGAAGGATGCGGGCAATGGGCCTCATTCACGAATAACTTCGTAAGAAACTACTCAACTTTCTTCTCAAGTTGTCCTTAAGTAGATTTCTAAGAAGTCCCCACGTGGGATTCATCAACGCACTCGTAAGGCGCTGAATTGTTCGCAGCTGTTCTCTCAGATTGATGAATCCCATTTCCTCGTAAGTACAGCGCGCGTGCCAGGTGCTTCATTAGCATAGGTACTTAGCATAAGTAACCGCCCACTAATGCCCATAAAAGGGACTGCAGGGCCGTGTGCAGACGGCAGAGGAAACAGCAACAGGCCTAAAGCAAAGAGTTACACTTCTTTTACCAGACTGAGAATAAAGTTATAAAATGTTGACTTAAAAGTCGAAATATTATGATAATAAAGTCGAACTAGCAAAATTATGAGATTAATCTAAGAATATGATGAGATTAATCTCAAAATGTTATGAGCTTAATTTAAAAATATATTATGTATTATTTTAAAGATTAATCTCAAAATATTTTGGACCCTGGGAGGAGATCCAGCGCGGACCAGCGCTGAGACCAATGCAGACCCGAGGAGAGACTGGAGTGACCAGCACACAGAAACCAGCGCGGACCTATAGGAGAGACTGCATAGACTGGAGTGACCTGACTGGAGAGACCGGTGCGCAGAGACCAGCGCGGACCGAAGATAGACCGCATAGACCAGACTTGAGAGACCAGCGCGGACCCGTATGGATCCAGGAGCATGCAGCACGGACCCGTATGGAGAGAGACCAGTGCAGACCCGTATATGGGAGAGACCAGTGCAGACCCGTCTAGATCCATGGGAGAGACCAGTGCAGACCAGTATAGATCCATAGGAGAGACCAGTGCAGACCCGTATAGATCCATGGGAGAGACCAGTGCAGACCCGTATATGGGAGAGACCAGTGCAGACCCGTATATGGGAGAGACCAGTGCAGACCTGTATAGATCCATGGGAGAGACCAGTGCAGACCAGTATAGATCCATGGGAGAGACCAGTGCAGACCCGTATATGGGAGAGACCAGTGCAGACCCGTATAGATCCATGGGAGAGACCAGTGCAGACCCGTATATGGGAGAGACCAGTGCAGACCCGTATAGATCCATGGGAGAGACCAGTGCAGACCCGTCTAGATCCATGGGAGACACCAGCGCAGACCAGTATAGATCCATGGAAGAGACCAGCGCAGAGACTCAGCGCGGACCCAGTAACCTCCTGCAGCAGCAGTATATATGCCGTTGTTCTGTGGCCCGTGGATAAAGAAATGCCCCCTATAAATAGGAAGGGGTCATTAATACACGGCAAGATTTCCAATGTATTTGATAAAGCGTTGGCACATTTCATTTCAAAATGAATTAAAAAGTAGGCCAGATCTGCAGTGAAAAAAGCGGTATATAAATAAAGATTACTAATAAAGATTACTACAAATAAATAAATACATACATCGATATGACGGACATATCACTGGAATGTTGTATTTTTATTCAACTTCACCAAAGAGGACAACCCCGGCGTGTGAACATGTCGGCACTGAATGCGTACGAGTGCTCCTGAGGACTCGTAGGATTTGTACTTGCCCAAGAGCCGTTCGTGAATGAGGCCCATTGTCTGTAACATCTACAGAACAGAAGACTACTTTTTTTTTTACACAAAAATTGTTTGTTTTTTTTCAAGCCAAAACTGAAAAACCTCAAGAAAACCCATGCATCTGGATCAGCACATGGACTATCTGCACAGCCCCTGATTCCACTCAGGCTGTGAGCTGCTGAGACATGGACAACACCATCGTCCTCTTTTGCATGGACATAATTTGGAACAATTGGATTTCTGAATTTGGACATAATTTGGACTGAATTGAATTGCTGAATCTGGACACTAAAGCTGAAACGTGCGATTGAAAGACACGTCACAGAAGAATTCATGGCTCGACACAAATTCCGCCTGAAGAAATCAACACGGAGAAGTGGGAGAGACTGTTTTCAAAGCAATATCTGGAACCACCATTGACTGATGAAGTTTGGTATTTTACTGAAGATTGTTGACAAGTTTTATGAAAGATCTGAACATGTTTTATGAGTTTGAGTTTTTGAAGTATTCCGAGTGAAGTACCGAGTTTAAATATTGAGTTATGATGTTATGTTGCTGCTTATCAATCCTGCTGTTTATCGATCCGGCGCCATCTTCACGGCATGGCGCCGTAAAGATGGCGCAGTGGTAAGAGCTCTGGTGTGTGTCGTCTGGTGCACACTGGGGTAGTCTTGCACTGTTTTTCCTATGTGGTTTTACTGCAAATGGCAAATAAATGAATCTGAATCTGATGGTCACACGTGAATGTGTGACCAGAGGGGGGAATGTGAGATTTCATAACACTTTTAAGCAACTTTTGTTAAAGTTAAACTCATCATTCTATCAATGTGCAGAAGCCAGTACTTTTCCCTTGTTTTGACTTCTGAAGGCCAAGCTACATGGCACCGTGGAAGCTGCTGATTGGAGGTCTCCATGCCTCCGCTCTGTATAATACACTTGCATTCTGTTGTTCGTGTTCGTGCTGTCTCTACCATCGACAATAAAACATGTCTTCTGTCTGAATGAAAGACGCGATCCCAGACTATGTCATCTTCTTCAACGGTCATCGCGCTCTTTATGGACCAATGGCTCCTATGTGTTTTTTATTATGGCATTTTTAATACCATATCATGGTATTCTGTTGTTGACGAATCCATCCCTATGTAAAAATCCTCCGAGACAACCGCTGTTGTGATTTAGGACAAAAAAAATAATGAAATGATTTTCATTTCATTTCATTTATTTGAATGTGCTGGAAAGATTTGGATAATCATTGTGTTTCATTCCATGAACTAAACGGTGAAAAGGGATTAGTTGCGCTAAGTGTGAAAAAGACATGTGCCTTAAAATGTGTATTGAAAATGTAAAATGCACATGTGCAATGCTCTCCCTGCTCTGAGAGGGGAACGCCTACTAAAACATGTCACTGTCGATATCGCTCACACAAGCTCACTTTCCAAGATGATTTGCACTTCTGCCACTATGTCCGACAGTATAGAAGTAGATAAATGATTGGAAATGGATTTCTCCAAATAGAATCCCAACTTTACCTGTGGAGTAGAAACTTGAGCATTTGGCGCACGCCCTTGTGTGAAAGAATCTTCCAAAAACCCTGGTCTTATTTGACGAGTACGTCTGACGGCCTCATATCACCAAAATGATTGACATTAGGAGGACCAATAGTCTTGATGATCCACCCGGAAAAAGAAAATCCTCCTATACACCTTTGATATTTCACTACATATTAAAGAAGCCATTTAAAAAAAGAAATCTATTGAGTTCATTAAAATGCTTATTACTAAATACAAGTTGTATTATAATCCGTACTTTAATTGAAAACTTGAGCTCATTTATTCAGTTTGTGTATGAATTCAGGCCGAAGAGACTGAAGACTTCTGATCAAGGTCAGAAGAGGATTTTCTGTTGTCAATGTATTTTGAAAATAGCCAAGATTTTACAATAAATTGATTCACACAACCACTAAATTGTTTGTATTCTTTATCATATACTAAACATGTCCTAGTTTCCATCCGGCAACGTGGCAGATATTAAATTGAATAGCTAGAATGAATACAATATTAATGTCAATGCTATAAGGTAAGTCCAGTTCTGGTCACGTCAAAGGTCAAGACCTTTTGAATACTCTTTATTGTTGTTTACGAACTAAATTTATGCCACCATTGACGGGAATGGGCCATAGCAAGAGCTAATTTATGTAAACAAGCTTACAAGCTACAGACCAATCTCACCCCTCACTTTCAGCTCTAAAATTTTAGAAAAGCTGTTCAGAGCTCATCATAGACTGAACCGGTACTAGTCAAAGTCACAAATGACTTACTACTAGCTGCTGATAATGGACAAGTGTCAGTGCTGGTCCTACTGGACCTTAGTGCTGCATTTGACACAATAGACCACAGCATTCTACTGCAGACGCTAGAATGGTCTCAAAATGGTCTGAAAAATGTGAAAATCATGAAATCTAATGAAGGCTTTTGTGAGAGTTCCTGCAGCACATGAATTATACTTGCAATATCAGCACAGTCTGTTCAAGACTTGTATAATACGTATTGGAGGAAACAAATTAAAAATTGTTTTGAAACTTTAATATTGAGCGGAAAGATAAAAAAATATTGTTATGGGCAAAGTCTGTCTTTTGTGACTGATGAAAATATAATTTAAAATCAAAAGCAGGAAATAAAATCGCGATTTTACTTTTTTGCCATATCGCCCAGCCCTACTCTGGAGTGGAATTCAGTGTGCCTCAGGGATCAGTCCTTGGAACGATTCTTTTCACACTATATGCTGCCATTAGGTGACATCAGTAAAAAGCATGGAATTAACTTCCACTGCTATGCAGATGACACAAGGCTTTACCTGTTGATGAAACCAAATCAGACGGATCAGCTGAAAAGGCTTAGTGCCTGCATAAAAAATCTAAAAACGTGGATGACTCTTAACTTTCTACTTCTTAACCCGGAACAGACAGAAGTGATCCTACTTGGAAGCGCGACTTCCTTGCCGACCAGATAATCACTCTTGATAATGTCAACATATAGTACCCAGCAACACTGTGAGGAATCTTAAGAGTAGTTTTCGACAAAAAAAAACTCCTTCAAGGCTTATATAAGCCAAGCAACTGAAACAGCATACTTCCACTGGCGGAACATTGCTAAAATCATAAATATCCTTCCTAAAAGTGACGCGGATAAATTGATCCACGCTTTTGTCGCCTCAAGGCTTGACTACTGTAACACTCTCAATAATGCACAACAATTTAACATACAAAGCCATAAATGGCTTGGCTCCTTCTTATCTTCAAGACACATTAGTGTCATTTCAACCAAACCGAAAACTGCATTCGAAAAACGCCTGGTGGTTCCTAAGGTCTCAAAAAATTTAGCCACCAAGCTCTTTTACTGTGGAATCAGCTTCCCATTCATGTTAAGGAAGCAGACACGGTCTCCTCATTCAAGGCCAGGCTTAAAACCCTCTTCTTCAATTTAGCCTATGGCTAGGTTGTCTGGTTTTGGAGTCTGCTTGTACGGGACCCAGCCCGGCAAACCGCTGCATCGTTCATCAGTCGTAACAATTTATCATGGATTACACCCTTTCTTTGGAGCTGTAGCCTGGGTAAGCCTAGCCGTGGCCGCTGCTGTCTCTCCTTCGTTCAGACACAGTCTTTACATTCAAGGCTAGGCTTAGAAAAGTCCTCTTCAGTTTAGCATATGGTTAGGAAGCTAAGACTCAGGGAAGGCTCACAATCTTAGACCGTCAGTCAAGCTGCGTAGTTAGTCAGTTTGCTGGGATATGTAGGGTCCCTTGAGCTCGACCATCGACTCATTTCTCTTCACCTGTTGTCCCATTGCCTGTTTCATGGCACGACAACGGGACCTCTGAACCTGGCCCCCTCCATCTACACCTGCAAACTTCCCTGCCTGACCCGCCTGGGAGTGCTTCAGTCCTGCACCGGACCTGTCCACGTTCTGCAACCGCTGCGTGGCCCTAGTTCTTGCTCTATAGCTTAGTCCGCTGTGATTGGTCACAATCTGGTCCCGAAACAAATTATCTTCCGCGTTGTACATAAACTCGATCTTAAATAAATGTACACTCCAGTACAAACCTGTGCTACTTATTCTTCAAAAAGACGTATATCCCAATGCACTGCATGGATATGGATAAAATTTCCCTGATGAATACAAAATAGTCCAGCATTCTACATTTAACATTCTACAATATGTATGGACTTTTATCAACACTCATGGACATTGGTCTCCGTATGGACCAATACATATTTGTATGGGTTACAAATATGTAACCCATGTCCTAACTTCTGTTAGGACATGGGTTCTGTGTCCTAACTGTTGATTGTCTGATCTGTGTTGGTGATTTCAATGTTTTTGTTAAGTCTCTGAGATTACTACGGTTTTGATTTAGGGCTAAACAAGAATACACTGTATTTTATTACTTATCTTATACTAACCAAGGCTCCTCAGCAATTTATAGACATTAAATCCCGGAACTAATTATTTCATTTCCAACATAAATCCAATTCTAAACTTTTCCAGGACTTGGGAGGTAGATAATGTTAGATATCCCATGACTCTCCAATCCTTTTAAATCTTGTGTCAAACATAAAGCCCATGGGACCATTTTTAGTGGAATCCTACAATGGCATGAAAACAACGTCATTTATTTATTTAAAACATCTTATCCCTGTATTCATTCTACAATCACAAGCCATCTTCCCCTTTAGTCCAGTGCAATTCAAACAAACAGTTACTGAACTGATTTTGTTCAGAATCAAAACCAAAAGATAAAATTCAAACGCTAAAAATGTAATGTTTTTTTATTTATTTTTATTATAATAAATGTATTTACATACATTTATTATAATAAAAATGTGTACATTTTTTTTTTTTTACATTTAAAATTCTGGCCCGACCCAATTGATTTAGACACAAATTTGACAGCCCTGTGTATGTGAATGGCAGAATACCTACTTTCATTTAGTCCGTCACGTAATAACTTTTTAATGGTTTATTGACTATGGGGCAATCATGCATATAAAGTACATATCCTTTTCCAATATTGTCAGTTATTTTAATTAACTTTTCTCTCTTGACAAGTAATCAGCTTTACTTTCAGTATCTTCCGCGTTGTTTGATGAGCTGGGCCAACAGAACCTTTATCATTATCATTTTATGATATAGTTTACTTCAAGGGCATAAACCCCGTGCGTTGCTTTGTGTAATCAAACAAACGCACTCACCTCAGTCTGTGAAGTAATTAAACTTTCTCCATGGCAGTAGATCCTGGTTCAGAGTCTTCACATTAGCGACACGTGCAGCTCCCAAGTACAAACAACCTGCTTTTTCCTTCCCAGGTCTGAAGAAACGGAAGAACGTCCTCCTTCCCAAAGCTCTTCACGGCTCCACGCGCGGCGCCAGTGCCATTTACGCACGCAGAACGCGACCCATAACGGAATCGGTTGTGTGCGTCGTCCGTGGTGGAAAGCGGAGGAAGTTTGAAGGTTTCCCAGCTGTAATGAAGATGGACCCCGATCCTTGCGCAGGTTGTTGTAGCTGCTGTTCTTCGGCTTCGTGCGCTCCTTGACACTCCTTCCTTTCGCGTGTGTCTCAACTTGCCAATGGGCACTGGGTTGGTACTTGTGAAGGAGAGAGAGGGGGAGGGAAGGAGGGGGACGAGGAGGGGGAGGCAAGGGGGGGCTGAGACACTTGTGAGTCATGCGAGGTGTGTCCTAGCAGTAGGCAATTAACTAGAGTAAACGGTTACAACCTGACACCGTGCGTGAGGTTTATACTGGAAAAAGTATAAGAACATCTATCTCCCTATCTATTGCATTAAATAAGCAGGAAACGAATACTTCAGTGACAACCAATCATTCAACAACTTGTACTTGTACTACTACTACTAATTTTTTTTTTTTTTTTTTTTTTAAATCCTAGCCCGGAGTTATCGAGTGAGAAAAAAAGCTATGCCTCACGGTTGACCCTGGCCTGGTCTTATTGCCAGAGAATCCCGCCTCGCTTCCCTGTGCAGGTGGACTTACAGGTGCGAGCTCCTGGGGAGGTGACCCAGGGGGAGGGGAGCGACCCGGGGGGAGGCCCGGGTACTGCAGGACTTGGCCTCTTTAAAAGTGGCCTCACCTGCTAAAAAAAACTCACTGAGCTTAGGGATGTGCCTACAGTGCTTCAAGAAATGTGGTCCAGTTTTCCTTCGTCAGATCTACCAGGTCGATTTGTGACATATTATATATATAGTATGTGACACATACTACTAATACTACTACTACTACTACTACAACTATAGGCTACTTACTGCTGCTTCTATCCTACCACAAACTACTGCTGCTAGTACTACAACTGCTGCTTCTTTATTTCTTCTAATAACAACTGCTGCTGCTGCTACTAATACTACTAAAGAGTAAACCAGTTTGTATTGTTAAATAAACAAAGACATAAAAAACATGGACATGTATGTAAGTGTAATTATTTGATAATCTAAGCCACTTCTCCAGCAGATAACTATGTTCTAGTTTACAGTCTATGGTTGTTGGGCATGGAATAATAATAACTAATAATAATGGTTGGGACACATACGGGCGAACAAAATAACACGAGAGCGTCCCCTGCTGGCCTTAGTACATATTGCAATCTGATACAACAACAGACCACGACTTTTCAAGGCTCCATCAGCCTAATAATACAGATAATTAATGTATACAAATACATTATATAATAACATAATATAATAAAGGCACACACCTGTATATATCAGGTCCCACACTGTAAACCCTGACTTCAATGCAATCACTTGATTTTATTTGGTAATATCAAGTAAAGGATGTACTCGAGGAATTCAAGTTAAGTTAATACGCAATTTATTTCCATGGTTTTTTCAAGTAAACTTTACTTGTCAGGGTTTACAGTGACAGTTGACAGCATGTCAGAGCACGAACCAAGCATGAAGTCAAAGGAATTGTCTCAAGGCACAAGTCTGGGGAAGGGTAGAGAATTTTTTTTGCTGCTTTGAAGGTCCCAATGAGCACAATAAACCGTAAACGGAAGAAGTTTGGAACCACTTTGTCATAGCTCCAGCGTTCCTCTGTAGAGAGAGGAGAAACTTCCAGAAGGACAACCATCTCTGCAGCAATCCACAAATCAGGCCACTATGGTAGAGTGGCCAGATGGATGCCGCTTCTTAGTTTGGAATTTGCCAAAAGCCACCTGAAGGACTCAGGCCATGAGTAAAAAAATTCTCTGGTCTGATGAGACAAAGATGGAACTCTTTGGGGTGAATACAGGCGTCATGTTTGGAGGAAACCATGGCACTGCTCTTCAACAAGCCAATACCATCCCTATGTGAAGTATGGTGGTGGTAGCATCATGGGGATGTTTTTCAGCGGCAGGAACTGAGGCTAGTCAAGAAAGAGGGAAAGATGAATGCAGTAGTGTACAGAGACATCCTGGATGAAAACCATACCCCCCTCGTGCTGCTAACATGTACAGATGCATACACACAACTCCATCTTACTGCAATACACACTACTTTATACTTGCTTCTTATTATGCCAAAGGTAGAGACTTTATACTTTGATATCATGTGAAAGTCAGGGTTCTTGTATTCATTGTGCTAAAGATAGAGATTATATTCTGCTTCTTTTGATGCTAGAGTTAGACATTTTTATTTGATTTGATTTACTCTACAGAGGGATCATTTGTCTTGTGTGCTACTCATTTCTGCTGTTCTGTAACTGCTGATGCAACACTGAAATGTCTCCACTGTGGGACGAATAAAGGATCTCTTCATCTCAATCTTTACACAAAACACAATCAAGATGATTATATTTCAGAAATTGTTTTTTAAAATTCTTCTCATCTTTCTTTACATATTTGACAGAGCCAGAAATCGGCTGCATCCGACTCCATCAGAAAGCGTTTGTTCTTCCTCTGCTGAGGGCAGCCACAGGTTTGGCTAATGTAACCCACTTTGGCATTAACATGAACGACTATTTAAGAACCTATAGGTTCTTAAAGAGCTCAAATGTAAAGTGTTGGAACTATAGCCACAATGAAAGACAGACAATAGTTAAATGTAAATTAATTTAGTTAATTATGCCAAGAATTGTTACCACAAATACAATGTAATGTAAAATAAAATACAAAATAAATAGGCGCCTTTAAAATAACCCATAAATAAATCCTTAAAGTCTGTGAGTGCACTTAAAGTTTTGTTCAAGGTGGTCAGCTGACACGGTCCTACGCAGCCGATAGCTCATGCGGTCTGCAATGGGATCATCCAGTTTTGGCTCAGGTAGGGTGGCTCGCCATCTAGTGGTCTTCTTCAAAGATGTTTCCAAATCTCATTAAAAAGACCTGACCGATTCACGCGCGTATGAGCCGGGACACAGTGACGTCACGGCTCTGGATGTGAGCGCTCGCGCAGATAACTGCCTCAATCCTCTCTCGTTCCTTTACGGAACGGTGTCGGAATCTGCGCTCAGCTTGTCTTTCTCTCTTTTCTCTGCTCGATCAGTCAACTTTAACTCCAGGCCAGCAACAGGACTCTTCTTTTGGCTTGGATTGATGTCATTTTTCCTCTGATTTGCGCTTTTGAATTGTTGAAATGATGGAGCTGAGCTTTGCGTGTGTCTCGCTGCGTGTGTCTCGTTGCTTGACTCCGGTCAGAGAGGGGAAGCGGGGTCGCGTGCACCGTGGATCTGAACGTAACGTTTTGGCTGTTGCTACGCAACTTATATGCTGCACTACAGTGCATTGTGTTGGCACATATACAAATAAATGAATAAACAAAGTACACATTTTCATTTAGTACTTAAATATGTTAGCCATTCCTTTGTGGTTTACATTTAAATTAGGAATTTGGTTTTACACCTGGGTTACACATATAACATACATTTAATAACACATTTTAAGACGATTTGAAAGCCACTTTGGATAATGTCCTACCAATGACGTTAAGAATGATAATATATATATATTCGTTTATTCTTCGGCCATCAGCAGAAAATAAGAAAACATTTGACATTCACAAATTATAAATTATATACTAATTATATACTATTATAATTATATACTAATTATATATAATAAAGAGAGGTAAAGGGTAAGAAGGTAGATTTTAGAAATTGGATTCACTCAAGAGTCGGCTGCCGCCGGAGAAACACAAGAAGAAGAGACGGGAGACACCCGTTTGGTTTTACTTTTTCAAACTCATTGGATTTTCGAGTCGCTCTGAACCCAGAGAGAAGGAGAAGTGTACCGAGAGGGAATGACCGTTGAATGTCTGTCGGATATCCAACTTCAAACTAACTTCACCGCGGTGAGGGTTTTCACCAATCAAGGACTTCTCTGTCCAGAGTGCTGACCGTGGGACTCGAACCCCAGACTCCTGAACCGAGCTTTACATTGGCGGGTTGCTCTACCCATGCCGCCATGGTGATCAACCGTTTAAACTTGGACCAGATGTTATATTTAAAGCTGACTTGTATTTTGGGTGGAAATAACACACCCTGAGGCCAAACGTCAATATATTTTTATCTTTTGACCAGAGAGAAAATGTACGATGCACTCACTGACCACTTCAATTGGGCTAAACTAAAACCCTTCATTTTTATATTTGTCAATTCGGCGTCTGTGACGCGCGGCTCGTTGTCATGGAGACGCAGAGTGTATTCAAACTGCTGTTGGAGCGCTCCCACTAACTCATCTGTGTTTATGGCCAAAGCTGTGGTAAATGCACTGAGCGCCAGGGCACTGTCTAACACTAGTTTGTTGACACTTTTCCAGTTCAAAAGAACACCAGCAAATCTACACTGGGATTTACTATAGGCTTCCAACAGTCTAATGGTGATGTCTCATTGTGCAGGCGCTGAGGGAAAACACATCTGCCCATGAGAGTGCCTGACTGGGCAGTTTTGCTGCAGAGGGTGAAGTGCCCCTCTGAATACAAGGCCACACTTCTGGAAGTGTGAAAGATGCCTCGCCCTCCCCAGGAGATGCAGAGGTCCTTCCTCAAAGGGACAAGTTCCAGTATCTCAGCTCTTGTTCACTGTGAGGGAAGGAGCAGCGCCTGCAGTGAAGCGGCCGCTCTATGAGACTGTGGTGGTGAAGAGGGAGCTGAATCAGGAGCTGGCCAGGGAACGCTTCATCCAGCTGCAATAGGGGAAGAGGGAAGTCTGGGCCTCTCTGCTCAGACTCCTGCCTCAGTGACCTGGCTCAGGGTAAAGTGGAAGAAAGTCTAGGGATGGATGACTCCAGAGGAGCCCAGAACAAGCGACCGAGGGACAGAGAGAGCTCAACAGAAGACTGCCCTGAAGCAATCCAAATGTGATCACATTAAACATCCAACTGCCAACAGCCAAATTCCCATCCAAAATGAAAATAGATAAAGTTCTACCTATTTTCAAAATAGGCTCTTTTGAAAATTATAGACCAATCTCGCTTTTGCCACAGATATCGAAAATGGTAGAAAATCTATTTTCTGAACGCTCAAACAAGTACATAAACAAAAACGGCCTGCTACATGAAAACCAGTATGGCTTCAGAGAAAACCGCTCTACAGCACTTGCAATCATGGACTTGGTAGAGGAAGTAACCAGCACTATAGAAAAGAAGGATCATACAAACCCACTGTTTCTCAAATCTAAATGATTGGAATTTGATGATCTAATTAGGTTTAGAACACTGCAAATCAGGCACAAGGTAAGACTTCAACGGCTTCCAACCATAATCTACAAATACAATCTAATTTGTGGAATGAACTTGAAGAGAGCCTGAAAACTGCTAAAACCTTTTTAAACTTTAAAAAGCTGTACAAGTTAAGCATCTTTAAAGCATATGCCACTGATGAGGGTTCACTGTATGTATGTGTGTATCCTTGATTCCACCAGCCACAGTGGGGCGGCTGCGGCCGTGAAGTGCCAAACTGCCGTTGTGTCCTTAGGCAAGACACTTCACCCCCATTGCCTAGAATGAGTCTGGTGTGTGTGAATGGTTGGTGGTGGTCGGAGGGGCCGATGGCACATACTGGTTGCCTCGCTTCTGTCAGTGTGCCCCAGGGCAGCTGTGGCTACAGTAGTAGTTTATCACCACCGTGTATGGAGGGAATGAATCATGACATGTAAAGCGTCTTTGAGTGTCCAGAAAAGCGCTATATAAAACCCATGCATTATTATTATTATTATTCTCAGGTACTTGTGTTTGGTGTTGTTTTCTTATTGATCACACACACACACACACACACACACACTATGTGCGGGCACATGCACACTTCAGGTGTGTATGCGTGTGTGCGCAGACAAATACGCATCAAAGAATGAAATTTGTTTGAATCTTGTCAATTCTTGCTGAATGGATTCTATGAACTGTAATCTATGAACCAGTGTGCTTCATGTTTATTCATGTCATCAGCAGGTTTGGTTTTCTTTTGGTTTTGTAACAAGAGGGCAAGCACCCAAAAGTATTTCTTTACTTCAGCTTGCTCCTTTTGAGCTCTATACAGTATTTTGTTAACTTTTGATTGTATACTCAACTGCAGTTATGATTTGACTCTATATGTACTGTTCAAACTGCTCAAGTACAGTAAACAATAACAATAAACAAATAAGATTCAATTTGACTTGTTGTTGGCTTTTATTTCTTATTCAAATATCAGTGTGTTTGTGTTGAAGTGCAGTGTTACATCTCCCCAGCAGGGGGCAATCAAACCAGAGGTTTACTTACAACTGGGCAAACTAGCGTTCCCACATTTGATGTGAAAAGTCCAAATGTATTTGAAGGAAATGAGGATTTGTTTCAGCTTTTATGCATAACTACAGAGTCCTTGTTGTTTTTGAGCCATGTATTGCAGGTTTGTCATTGTGCTTCAGGTCATGGACCTTATTATGAAAGAGCCCTGTTAGTCACTATTTGAGGCTCTGAGCTGATCGGCTGAGGGTGCTCCTCTTTTCACAGTCCTGTCTGACTAATCGGATGACGTTAGTTTCATTTGTCGTGGTTTTAAAGGTGGGTACCCCAGCTTTAAGGTGCATATGTCAAGCTATATTTTACGTCACCGCAGGACTTTCCTTCCTGCTGCTGTCAGACTGTACAACAAACAATGAGGGCTAGGGAACACTGCCGACCTGAACTCGCATATGTCATGCATCGGTGCAATAATGACTTTAAGAATGTCAGAATGTGCAATATAGAACCACACGTGTCACACTGGCTCTACTTTGCCACTTTGTCCCATACCCCCCTCGTGCTGCTAACATGTACAGATGCATACACACAAACTCCATCTTACTGGCACTACAATACACACTACTTTATACTTGCTTCTTATTATGCCAAAGGTAGAGACTTTATACTTTGATATCATGTGAAAGTCAGTGTTCTTGCATTCATTGTGCTAAAGATAGAGATTATATTCTGCTTCTTTTGATGCTAGAGTTAGACATTTTTATTTGATTTGATGTACTCTACAGAGGGATCATTTGTCTTGTGTGCTACTCATTTCTGCTGTTCTGTAACTGCTGATGCAACACTGAAATGTCTCCACTGTGGGACGAATAAAGGATCTCTTCATCTCAATCTTTACACAATCAAGATGATT